>VZSE01009962.1:574663-585886 GCA_013398275.1 Promerops cafer | reverse complement strand
GGGGGGGGGGGGTTGATAATGTCACTTTCTTTATACTCTAGATCAAAAAGACAGCCAAAGGAGGTATTACTGTCTCTTTATGATAGAAGATGAAACTCAGGGAGGTTAAGTGACTGCCTTATTGATAGGCAGCCTGTAACAAAGACAGAAAATGAAGCCAAAGCTTCGGGGTTTCAGTTTGGTGCTTCATTCCAAACTCTTTCCCTCTGCCAGGGAGCTTTGTTAGGGTAGGACTCCAAAAAGGTTTGCTGTTATTTCACCAGTACATTTCTGCCTGTGTAAAACAGGAACTACTGTGCTTGGAACAGGCAGGCTTTGTGGCATGAATTGGAGCCAGTTAACATAGCTGGCTGTGGGTTAATTCTTTATGAAATGAGATTGTTGTTCATGTGTGTCATGCAACTGCACCCAAGAGACCTGATTTTGATTGCTTGCATTACCAGCTGGGAAGTCAGAAGTTTGTAATTTTAGAAGTAAAAAGAGAAATGTAATTTCCTGGACTTATAGATGATTTTTTAAAGCAATTATCCAATGTCTATAGAGTCAACATGTAAACTCAGTGTTAATTCTTTTCTAAGAGGTTAATTGTTATAAGAAGAAATAAGCCCGTATGCAGCAATTGAAATTGAGTGGGTTCATCACTATATTCAGAACCCCACTCCCAAGCTGAACATCTTCTCTCTAATAATCCTCAGCATTTATACAGACAGGGGCATTTCTGAGCTTTGCCAAGAGGCAGGCTAATATCTTTCCTATTTTATAAACCAGAAAACTGTAGCAAGGAGCTTTCGGCACGTCTAGATACAATGCCACGCCTTTAAAACTCAAAAGATCCTGCTGCCCACTGTTGTATTTCATCTCTTCACCCATATTATTTCCCATTAGACTATCTCTGATAGTTTGGGACAGCTGTAGATTTGCAGCCAAGAAAAGATTGAAAAAAATAAGACAAGTGAAACTCTGAAAAAACCAAAGGACTAGTAGGCTTATTTACTGTCCTTTCTGAAACACAGACATTCATTTTTCCTGGATCTAGTAAAGATGGAATTATTTTTCTTATATTCCTAAATATTCTCAATTTACATATAACTCTTCAACTCTACTTATGTTTTAATTTTAACCAAATTACAGCATTGAATTAAAAAGTCAACTTTTGCTAATAAAAGCATTAAGTTTATTGCAAGTGATCATTCTTTAATATGCTGCCTGAATTAATAAAGAGAATTTCTAGTTTACCATTTAAATGGTATTTCAAATTCTACCACACCCAATTCTCAGTATAAGGAGACCTCTAGGATAATAGATAATTTGATAATATCTTTTAAAAAAATCCAAACAGGCCACCAAGCCCCAAAATAGAAAATGCATATGTCTAATGCAAATAATTTCCCACTTGCTTACTCACTTTTACTACTAATTGAAAGGTCTCCTATGCATCTTGGCATTTGCAATGATAGCATTTGTGAGAAAGTTAGTTTTATGATGTAATGTGGGAATTTATTATATATATTTGTAGATTCCTTTTCTGTTAGGTAATTCAGTATTTGCTTTCTTTTTGATTCTTTTATGTATCCCTTGCTTCCCAGAAGGAGCACTGAGGCCACAGATGAGCTCTTTATTTAACTTCAAATTATTTTAATTTAGTCCAGAGTTTCCAAAGATTAATTATTTGGTGTGCTCTACTTCAGATTGCTTCATTTGCAGGAAATTAATGTTCAGCATTACTTGGAAGTGAAGGAAAATGAACAGATCATTTATAATAGCCTGTCATTAATACCATATACATATTTTTCTATTCTTAATGACTGGGATTTTAAATCAGCCATACAAAATTAAGCCCAAACATGCAAACACTTAAGGTATGGTAGTCAGCTCCTCCTTTTTTATAAGATTTGGGATTATTCCCTGAAGCAGGTGTGTAAATTCATAAATGCACACATGAGTATCTGAATGCACACATAAGTATCCCCCACTAAAATCTTCACGATTATTCAGTTGCAGTCACACATCTTGTTCAGACCACAGCAAAGCTGAGAGTTGATTGAGGTTCCTGGTACCCACCTTCTCTCCCCAGACTGTCTGTTCAGGCATAATTACACCTGTAATCACTCCCTAACCCGATATAGTTTAGCTTATACACTTTTAATGGCAGGTCATTTTTAGCACGTCTGAAAAGTTCTTTGCACCCTCTGTGGGGCTGTTTGTGTGTGGGTGACAATCCAGGGGATGACTCACTGGATGCAAGTTAAGCATCCAGCTCCTGTTGAAAAACAGTACGAGTTGATTAACTCCCAGCTGAGCTTTTGAGAATATCCAACTTTGCTCTTAGGCCACCGTTCAGCTGAAGATAATGCATAGAGAATGCTACTAGTTGCAGTGGAGCAGAATATTCATCTTAGTTATTAGCTCAGGCAGCATGATATCTCACTTAGCAGCAATAAGCTGTGTTAAAAAAAAAAAAAAATCTGGCAGCCCAGAATTAACAGAGTGGGTGAAATACTGTGAGGAGCAAGAGAGGCAGTGGTGGATGTTACGGAAAGACACAGGGTCTGATTATCCAGGCGTTGAGAGGGATGGGGAAAAAAAAAGAGGGGATGTTCTGCAGCTTAATTAATGGAAAGAGGCTTGTGCATCTGACAGCAGCCCCTCTGCAAGGTGAATTCTTTCATAAAGAGCCTCATTCATGAGTTGCCAAGACATCCACAATCTATTCTTGAATTCACACAAAAATTAAAAGAAAAACAACTGACTGGCTAATTTAGCGACTTGCAGGATGCAGCTGGTGCTACTGTTTTCACAAAAAAAAAGGCCTTTTCCCTTCCACCTCCTAACCATTCCAGTCTTTCTCCCCACCCCCAGCTATTTTGTATCCTGCTGCACCAGTGAGGAGTGTGACAACTCCTGACTTAGCTGGCACTGTGGGATATCGAATAACAAAGGGGAATAATATCAGGATAACAGAGGGGATCTGGCCAGCGCTAAGGAAACAAGCTCACCGCTTGCCCAGGTCCTGCCATCAGCTGAGAAGTAGAACTTCCCTTCTTTTATTTTATTTTTTTTTTAATTAAATAAACAAAGGGATTCATTATGCTGGATAATGCAAGTGGCACCTTGATAAATCATCAGCTACCTCTCCTGTGTACCCCTGAGGAGACAGTTTGTGTAGTTCCATGCATATGAAGACACTTCACATTTCCAACACTGATATGTTATTACCTTAGTTCTTCCTAGCTTCTGCGTCACATTTTCATACTAGCTGGCACAGAAAAACAAGTCTCTCCTGCCCTCCAAATACCTTTTCACTCAGATTTTCCTTCCCAAACAATATTTAATACAAAATCCTTCTGTGCATGACAGTAATTTAACAACCAGAGTTAGCCAGGTTGGGAGCCCTAAGACAAGCAAGCCAGTGGCGATTTTTAAGGGAGCACTGAGCAGATCTAAAGGTTCCTGAAAGGGTATTTGAAATGATGTGGTGTATTGCCACCTGACTCTGACAGGCCTTCTAGTCTAGCTAACAGAGCTTGAGCTGCTGCAGTACCAGCAGCTATGGGAAGTGACTGAAATAAATTGTTTGTGCAGTCAGAGCTTTATTTAGCAAGGGAACCTCACAACTAATGCTGCCAACAAAGAAAGTAAAGAAAACATCATACAGACACCACTAAAAATCCAGCTGGAGATAGCAGTGTGGTCCTTGACACCAGTCAAACTCTTCTTGGTTCAAGCTGCAAAATGAAAAGACTAGAGTGGATGTCGTTCAATTTCCAAACATTGCAGAACAGACCTAAGGTTCTTCTAAGCCAAGGCTCAGCAATTTCAGAGCTGGTTTGCCATATGGATTATTTCCCAAACTCCCACCCTTAGTGAGAATGTTGGTGTGCCAGGAGAGGCTGAGCAGAAGTTCAAAGGGGAAGTACTCCGACCAGCTTTGCAGTAGGTGAGGGTTTTCACTGTCCACTGAGTTTGAAAAGTGGTCGTTGTGTCTATCAGTTACATTTCTCTGGTGCTGCTGAACACCAAGAATTGGGTATCATCAGAAATCTCCAAATTATGTGGCTGGTAGCAGCCCCTCTAGTCATTACTAATTCTTCAGCTTATTAATAGGATTTTAAAAAATATATAGTGGAAACTGGATGAGAATAGGATTAACAAGAATATGGTCAAGCTTTCTCCTCCCTGTTTCTCTCCATGTTTCTTGGCAATATTTGATCAATAAAAAATTGCAACAACTACAGATCTGGAAATTTTCCCCGGCTAAAACTGAACTATAATATAGTACACCCATATCACAGCTGGAAGTTGTGAGGATTCTTTCAGTTACATTAAGGACTGTCAGACTTCTTTTGCAGCTCAAAGTAACTTTATTTAGCAAAACTGCCTTTGCAGTCTCTTTTACTGACTTCTAAGTACTGAGGATGACCCTCTTTTCATCTGAAGGGCTTAGCAAGTGTGCTACCTGCCTTTTTGGAGAAGCTTCCTTCCTTCTCCCTCCCCCCTGCTTGTCCAGTTGGATCTGGAAAAAGTTATCTAAGTCATGTTCATTAAAACAGAGACCAAGAGAATATTCCAGCAGTATGGAGAACACAATGAGCTGTTGGGAAGCTGTGAAAGGGATTTGGTTTGAACCTTAAAATGAATCCCCCCTCTCATAAAGTGACAACCCAATATCCCCAAAGGGAACAGCAGGAGGGAAACCTAAACCTGTCGCCAAAGTCAACCGGTAATGATTGGAGAGTTAATTACTTTAAAGCTCACAAAGACAAGCTGAGGTGTTAAAATGGCCCCTGCAAATATCAGCATCCTCCCCTTTCACCACACTAACTAAACACAGCAGGACAGTAGCAAGAAGGACCTGAGCAGCCCCTGATTATGGCAGTTTTCACTACCTCTGAGCAAACTGATCTTTCTTCATTTTCAATTTCGTCCTTTATCTTGTCAGCTGCCCTCACAAAGTATTACTGTAAATGTGTATAAAAACGCAAGGCTGCATCAAGTTCAGTGATGCTGGTTGGTACAGAGTCCAGCCATATCCCAGCCCTCCTCTTGGGATTAGCCTGGAAAACACCACTCTTGCACTCAGCAGCAAAATGCTTCCTGTCATATCAGTGCATTTTACATGGCAAAGGAGAAACTTAAATCTAGTACAGCTATGACTAACAATTTACTGTGGAGCCTAGGTGCTAATCCTTTTTTCTCCAGCAAATTTGTTTTGAGTCACACATTATATTAAGATTCCATTTGTGAGGTTTAACACAAGATTAGCAGGTGTTTCAATGTAAAGCATATAGAGGTTAAATACATTGGAAGGGTGTTTCAGTTGATGATGAGCTATTGTTGTAAAAAACCCTATTGACACATTGGACCCATAAAAATTGATTGCCATTTATTAAAACATCTATTAATCACTTACTAATCCTTTATCATGCATAAATAGAACCTCCACATCAAGTACTGTGAGATACTGTGTATATGAAAGACACCATCTTATAGACATTGTCATGTGTAAGAGCCACCTGGTTTTTTCCTTCTTTGCTTTTAGCCTTTTCCTTTGCACTCCCAAATTCTATTCATCCCACTGCTTCTTTAACATGTAGCATAGTTAATGCACCAAAAAGACACATTCCTGCTAAGGTCTCAAATGTGCATTAACAGGCCAGCAGTTTCTTCTCCGTGACTAGCACAGGACCTCTGAAACTGGATCTCTTGTGGCCAGAGTAGAGCCCTGAATACTCAGGTGCACAGATTTCTCCTGAGGCCAGCAGCCTCTTCTAACCACTTTGCTTTACGCTTTGTCTGTCTCTGGTTGGAGAACAAGACAAATAATACTCACTCACCTGACAAAGCTCTTACAGGAACTAATTCATTAAGGATTGTAAAGTACTTTGATATAGCAGTGTGGTATATTTGCCAGAGTAGAAAGGAACATGTGGGATTTATTATAAACAGTCACTGTCTCCATCCCTGTGGGATGACAGCTGATCTACCACAAACACTTATTTCCAAATTACAGTATTATGCCAATTACAACTCCTGAGTTGAAACTGCTATAGCATTTACCTTATAATCTGCTAGTTTCAGGAATTAAAAAGCACCCAAATCAGTAAAATGGCAGCAGGAGACTATTTTACACTATTATTCGATTTTATTAAATGTAATAGATGAGACAGCAAATGATCAGAAAATATGCCCATGGGTTACTCACTTTGTGTGTATAGAAATATATGAGTGTATATATTAATATAATCTATAGTGCTTAGTTGGGTGGTGATGCTCTGTTGTGTGCAGCAATGCATATCCTCATACATAAACCAAGAAGCATTCTGCTTGTGCTCAGAGGAGTAGACTTAGCTTCATGGATTAATCTTTCAGATTAAATTAAAACATAAAAGGCTGGGGAAAAAACCATCACACATGAAAAAAAAAAATTAGGAAAAGGCTGGTTTAGTCCAGAAGGAATATGAGGCTGAAGGTTTGGGTTGCAGGGAAGCTGCTGGCAGGTGAGCTAAGCAGAGGAGGTGCAGGTAAAGAATTTATGCATTCAGCTCATAGGCAGGGACATGCTCGAGATGACTGTAGAGGCTGGGACAAAACTTGTTGCATTCTTAGGATGACTTTTCTCCCCCAGAGTCACTTCTTTCAACAGCATATGCCAGGGGATGCAATTTCCAGGTGACTGTAGTGAAATATGTGGTTGTGTGTGGTAATAATAGAAGGAACATCCTGGCTTGGTTGAAATCATAGGACGTTTTGCCAGACTTTGATGGGGGCCAAGATTTTACCCTCCAGCAGCTCCAAAGATAAATAGGGATCTGTCACCATACCAACATGGACAACTACATAATTGTTTCTAAATATGTAACAGCCCCACTAGTTCTAATGGAACTGCATCAGTGATTAAAGCCCTCACAGGGAAATTCTTAATATGGCAGTAATTTCATGCACAAGAATTTTCTTACTGATTTCAAGCAAGTGTTCAAACTCTAATTTGGTGTTCTTTTTTGTACACTGATGAATTTGTTCTGCACATGCCTGGGCTTCAATTAAGCAGTAGTCTCTAGCATGTCTTACACCACAGCCATACATACAGCAATTTTCAGATTTTGATTTTTGAGTACCAAATTTAACTCAGACCATGCAGAGCCCTTAACTTCTTGCTTTCTCTCACTTGTGATCCAAAAATAGCAGTGTTAGTGCATTTTTAGAATAATTCTAAGGACTTTTGAGGAGAAGCATGTGCTTACTACATACTCTACAATGTAGATGTGCAACCATACATATTTTTCCATGGGGGGAGTGTGTGGGGCGAAAATCCTATAAATAAGATTACTTAAAATATAATAACAGCAAAGAGACTAATAGAACAAAGTGAAATGGGCCAAAGTAGTTCTTTCTATAAGAATACATGGGAAAGTTATTTTGATTTTAAATACTCTTTTTTAATATTAAGGACATGTTTTTAGCAGGTGGAACGGGTGTATTCAATGTATCAGTGTTTAGACACTTGTTACTCCTTGGAGGAATTAGTTGTACTTATCAGTTTGTAGGAGTTATGGGAGAGAAATCCCGCAAAGTCTGCCCATAAAAGACATACTAAAGTGTAAATTTTATTGCTTGCACTAACTTCTTTGATGGGCTTATTACTTTTCCATAGGTATTTTTAATATAGGTTTGAAGGCATTTTCATACAATAAACCAAAAATATTTCTTATCTAGATGACAAACCAAAATGCACACAACATATTAGACTTTCTCAGCTAGATCCAAAGCATTCCAGGTACTTAGGTTTCTCTGTGTAACATGCACGATCTCAAACTGAACTGCACTAAATTGACATGATGTAGCTCTTTTGAAGTTATAATTTTGGAAAATAGTATAATTTACAGTGACAGTGGATCTGAGTTTGCTGGACAATGATGCATGTATAAAGAGGCTCATGTTCTTAACTTCACAGTTTACACTATATCAGGTACACCTGTAAATGTCAAGATCCATAGGAGTCTCTCTGCAAACAAAAGGTTCTTGAATATGTTAAAAACTGGAATACAACACCCTATGACATATCATCCTATAAAATTTATTTTTAGGAAAAGAGTTAAATTGAGAAGAAAGAATGGAATTATTTAAACCAGAGACTTTTATGAGTTTTCTCTGTGCTATTACTTATGTCTTCACAACACACTCAATTTCAAAATGGCCAGACAGATTATCAAGTTTTCTCCAGCGTTTTGCTTCCTGAACTGGGATGTGGCCATGCCAAGTTTCAGTTTCATGAAATTATTTTTATGTTTTTACCACTAACCAAGTTGTAAATTTCCCAGAAAGAAAAAAAAAGTTTCTGATAGAAATGTTGACACAACATTCAGAATAGTGTTGCAAATGTGACGCTGTGCTACAAATTGTGCTGAAATGATTTATAACATTTCCAATAATTTAAAAACTATTTTAAATCACAGCCAGGTCCTGCATAATACATGAACCTTGACGGATTCTCCAACAAGTATTAGGTCACTACACGTTTCAATTTCCCTCTTTATGTTTAAAAGGCTGCATCTGGCAGTTAAAAGACTAAAACCTCAGTCAATAGTTATGGTGTGATAGATACATGCTGGAATATTATTTTCACCCGGTAGCTTTCTGTAAGTAGGTCATACAATTTTACAGTGCTCTGAAACATCACCAAAGAGCTTCCTTACACAGTATCTCCAGCAACTGACTCTGAAAGAAGTTGTACTAAACCTTAATGCTTTTTTTTATTATGGAAACTTTGTTTCCTTACTAGTCTACATGCAGTACATCATCTAGGGAAGACCTTCATAATTTATTGTAGAAGGTCATTTTCCACCCAGTCTTAAGGAGATTTTTTAGAATTTTACTTTTATATTTTCTTATTCAGGACCAGATATTTTTAGAAAACTTTGCCGACAGGCATTTAACACAACATGTCATCCACAAGATGTGGAAAAGAAGATGTTGAGGAGACCTCTGGAACAGTCATGTTTCAAGTTTGGGAAGATGAGGAATGTCTAGCTGTGCCTGCTTGAGTAGATGCTCAGGTAGGTAGACTGCCTTTCCCTTCCTTGTGTGGTACCCTATGGGATGTACCCCATGGTATTTTGTCATGCCATGCTTGGGTGAAAAGTGCTGTTTGCTGGCCACAGGGAGAAAACCATCACAAGGAGTATTAAAACCCAGGAGTAGGACTCGATGGTTCTGGTGGGTCCCTTCCAACTCAGAGTATTCTGTGGTTACTGAAAACTTTGACATGGTGAGAGGCCTTTGGCAGCACTGGTTAAGACGGCGTGGAGAAAACCGAGCTTTAAGTCCGTATGTGTTATCACCTTGTTCTTTAAGATGTATTCCTCGTAACATATTGTTACATGTACAAACTCAATGGGAGGACAACATCTGTGATTTGTTCACGCTGCTTCCATCCCTCAGACTAATTGCGGTAGGCTCAAGCGCAGCCCCCTTGCCCCGGCCCGGGGAGTGTTCAAGCCCCAAAGGCTGCCTGTGGGGGTGCTTCCATCGAGACAGTTCAAATCGCCCCACGTAGGACGGAAAGCCCAGCGCGACCCCCCGAGGGCGGCTGAAGGCCCCCGGGAGGCGCCGGTGGCCGCTTCCCCGCAGCCGCCTTCCCGCCCAGGGGATGCGCCGCCCCCCAAACTTTATCGCCTTTCCCCCTTTCTCTCTCTCTTTTTTTTTTTTTTTTTTTTTTTTTTTTTTTTGAGGGAGAAAAGGTGGGGGGAGCTCAATTTCCCACTTGCCAACAGCAGATAAAAAAGTGGGGAGGGACCTCTTCTGTCACAGCCTATGTAGATTAACCTTTCAATTAGCTGTTATCAGGTCCTGTGTCTTAGCACCAGTCCTCGCAATCTGCGTCCGCCCGCACAGAGGAGGCTGGAGGTCTGGGGTGGGTTTCTGTTTTAATTTCTAAATTAATGATAATTGCTCGCGTGGCTCCCCTCCCCCGCCGAGAGCTGAACGCGTGTATCTGATCTGCCCGTCCACCTTTTAGTATTTTGGAGTGAGAAGAGGAGCCCCGCGGAGGAGGAGGAGGGGAGACAAGGTATTCTCTCTGTATTCATCTTCTTTTTTCCCCTCTCGCGGAGGGGCTTAGGGAAGGTAACTGGTGCAATCAATCCGCTGGCTGGGGATTCCCTCCACCCCCTCCCCGGCTCGTCTGGCTCTCCTGGCTGGGTCTCTTCAGTGTGTATGTGTTTGGGGAAGGGGGTGGGGGGAGGCTGTGTTGTTGTTGTGTTCCTGGCTCTGCTTGCAGCCAGGAGAGAGAGCGAGCGGGCGAGCGAGAGACAGAGCGGGGAGAGCGAGCGAGCGAGAGAGAGAGAGGAGCCGCGATCGCGTTTCAGGGGCAGCACATTCCGCAGGAACCGCTGCTGCAGAAACACACACGGGCAGAGAAAGGAGGTCATTGCAAGCAAAGGGGGGAACCTGCATCGGAGGTTAGATTCCCAGGAGTTTATGCGGGGGATAACAGGGAGCATGCGATGGGGTTTGTTTTGCATTGGGTGACAGGCTGCAATTTGCCATAATAACCCCCTTTCCCTCCCCTCTCCCAGCGCAGGGGGCTTGTCACTAGGCTGGGTACTTTTTTCCTTCAGCATCGGAGGCTGATGCACGTGTTTGCAGACACTTGCGCTGGGTAAATGCATTGCAATGCTCTGCGTTTTGCAGGGGAGGGGGAGCAGCAGCAGGAGGTGATGGCTGGGTTGGATGGGGTGGGGAGAGGGGGAATGGAGTGGCGGAGGGAAGCAGGGGATGGCTGAGGTTTTTGTGTTGCATGTTCCCACCCTGTCTTTCTGAGGCGGCAATTGTTCCTTCGCAGACGGGGTGACAGAGAAGTCCCTGTGCTTCGCATGGCGAAACTTGCAGGGACCTGCATGTGGCTGCAGAGCTGGGAGTCATTGTCGTCGTCCCCGTTCCCACCCCCTCCTCCCTCCCTCGGCGGTGCGGGGTGTGTGTGTGCGCGATAAGCGGCTGCCAGTGCCAGGCACCTTGGGAGGGTTATGCTGGGAGCATGCTGTTCCATCTCGCCCGCCCGGGCGAGTGCCAGGCTCTGAGGCACGCGCGTGACGCTCAATATTTAAGGCTGCTCATTAGTGTGTGTCGCGCGCCCGCCCGCCCTGCCGAGCTGGTTCAGGCGGCCGCCGCCGGTGTCTCGGCAGCGCTCGCGCTCCCGAACAAACTTCGGGAGGGAGCGGGTGGGGC
>VZSE01009962.1:497885-574160 GCA_013398275.1 Promerops cafer | reverse complement strand
CCCGCGGTGCGGGTGCGCCAACCGCCCCGTCCCCCTGGGCTGCCCCGCCCGCGGGTCGCCGTGTCCCGGGGCGCAGAGCCTGCGGGCTGGGGGTTCGTGCCTCGGGAATGGCAAATCCCGGAGCAGGGCGGGCAGGGCGCAGAGCCAGCACCGGCTCGGCCCCTGTCAAATGCAACAATGCTTTGGCCCGAGGCTCTAGGCGTTACACATCTCGGTGGCTGGGCTAATACTGCGAAAACCTTAAGTAAGTTGGGGAGGGAAATAGTCCAGCCTGGCAGTGCCACGTTTTTGGAAGTGATGTTCACATTGTGTGTTCTTTGCCCGGACCTCACCTCTCGTACTCTGCCACTGACAATTGAAAATAACCCCCTCCGGCAAGAACAGATGGATACCCACCTCTGCTGTTGAAAACCACTGTCCTAAGAAGAAATGTTTTCAGTGGAACCCTTTTTCCAGGTGAACTCTTGGCAGTCAATATTACCTTCCCATATTTCCTGCTGTTCTCTAGTACTGTATTTTAAAGTGCTCAGAACTTCCACAGGAGAAGGTGGGAAAGGTGAATTTGGGTGATTTTGCTGGTGTCATGTTGCGCTGATGCTCTTTCCTCTGTTAGCGCTTGCTTGCTGCTGTCATGTTGTGAAATGATTTTAAGTATATCATTTCAAAGAAGCTTGTCGGGTATCTCAGCACAAGCACATCCATCAGTTCGGTTCACATGTGCCACTCTTCTCTCCACACCCTCAAGTCTTTGGTGTAGTTTTGAAGTTACTGTAGCGTTTACACATCTGTCTTTTTAAAGTATATATATGTGTCATTGCCCTTTCTTGTTATTATTGGAAACCGTGTGTTCTGTGAAGAATAATACAATAGCTGGCTTCAAGTAATTTTAAGAGGGATATGCATGATGGGAGTCCTTACCAGGATCTGCTTTCTCCCCATCTCTTTGTGGGTCCGTGTATTTTGCAATAGCAAAACAACTATCTTGTCTGTTTTGTGTCATTAATTGAGGTGGGGGTGGAATACGGAGTTGATTAGCTACAGAATTCTAAGTAATGGCTTTGAGCAAAGAAAAATGGCAAAAATGGAATGCAATGGCAGTATTCTCTTCTTCCTCGTCCTCTGCTGCAATCCTTACCTGACCCTGATGCTGCAGCAGAGAGCTGGCCTGCTGCTGCTTCTCCTGCATGTGTGCAGAGCAGGTAGGAGGGAACAGAACGAGATTGTGCTTCACAGGTCACCGGCAGGTTGCACAAGTTGCTGTCATCTCCCCCAGCTGTGTCCTCTTCTCCCCCCCTTTCTTTTAGTTTTTGTGTTTTATAGCTGTGTTAATCTCAGTTTTTAAAAGTTTAACTGAATTGACATTTATGACAGGCAAAGCAAACTTTTCATTAATTAAAAAAAAATGCTTTAGATTGTATGTTGTGATATTTGTGTAGTAACTTTTAGTTTTGGTTCTAGAGAGAAGCGTAGCTTTTTTTTGTTGCTATTTTTTTGACTACACCGCTTGTTTTCACAATATGAATCACCTGGAAGCAATTCCAGGTACTAGTTCAGTCTAAAAACCACCTTATTAGAGTATTATAGGATTACTGATGACACCTGAGATTGAAGTGTTCAGTCATTGCCTTCTTTAATTATAATCATCTGTGCAATAGGTGTGTGCCTTATAAAGGGCATATTTGCATTCATTCTAAATCCCAAGCTGTAATTTTGCAACTTCTTTGTATTTATCTGATAATTTATGACCTAGGTAAAGGGACAAGCCTTGACTAGAGTTGGTTTTTCATGTTTTAGAGGTAATGGGTTATACTTCACCCTCTAATGCTTCTGTTCTGCAGCTCTTCAGTGGCAGACTTATTAATAGATTTGGTCAGTAATATAGTACCGCCAAACTTTCTCAAATGATTTTATTTTCAAAATAAGATAGCACAGAGTGTAGAAGCTGAAATATGACAAATTACATAGAAAGAACTTTGTGACTGTTGCCATAGAACTTGGAAGTTGTCCTGTGCATTTAACAGTGTGGAAAATCTATTTTGTGATTGAATGATTGCTGCTGAGGGCTTGATTAAAAGTTAGTTAATTACAAAGGGAGGAAGATTAATAAATAGACATGAGTGCCTAAATAGACTGACTAAAATCACTTCTTTAAAATGGTATTTCCTCAAAATCTGTTCGGTAATCATCGCACTTTTTTATATTAAATGATGTATGACCACCTCTGTGTACTTTCGGTAGAGTTGCATTCTAAACTTAGAAACCTGAACATGACTTTGTATTTCTGAGTGTCCTTTTATGTTGAATCTTGAAAAATTGTTTCTAAAACAATTTGTTTTGTCTTTATCTAGTCACTTTGCATGTAAATGTGTGTATTTCTATATTGCCAGTCTTGGAGCCATCTGTCTTGGTTTCTGAAAGATCTCCTTAATTTACAGCTCCAGGATCACTCACCTGAGTTGTTTTGCTGGGAAAGAAGTCTGTTAGTAGTAAGTTATTCTGACTCTAGCGTGTGGTAGACCTTGCCATAGCAGTCAGGGGGCTGCACTTCAAGTTCATGTGCACTCCAAGTACCAGAGTAAGAGAGGCTCTAAATTGTGTCAGAACAATTTAAAACTTGGGTTGGATGCACTTTGCATGGTTCCCTGAGGCAGAATGAACTTGGATAATGTTGGAAGGTGTGTATGTAGGATGTCTTGATTTTTCCTCCTGAAATATCCTGTCCAGTGCATCGGAAATTCTGTTCCTGTGGACCCACTCTACTGGTGTTGATTTAGTAGGTGCTAGCATACAGGAGGTTGTATTACATGTAGGGAGTTTTAAGTAAATAAGTAAAAATGTAGTTCTGAATGTATATGGCTGTGAAATTCCTGTACCAAGCAGTAGACTTTATATGAAGATATAGGTTTATGCTAACCTTTTGCCACAGTCATTGGCCAATAAAAATTCCTGAAACCCACATGTTATAGCATTTATACTGAAATGTTCATCAGTGTCCAGGAGCTTGGAACAGACCCTGTACTGTGTGTTCTGGAATTTAATGGAAGTGATGTGGTTGCTTGTATGAAATTTAATACAACAGTACTGCAGTAGATGTAAAACTGAGACAAGTATGTCTGACTCAGCAAATGCAGTGTTCAACATTTAATTAAGTCGTGACTATCTTAACGAAGACTTACAGTGGAATAGCCTTACTAAATAATTTTAAAAGTAGCTTTCTAGGAATCTGGGGCTTTATATGTAGCTACAGAGAACTTCCAAATTTATAGGAAGAGTATTTGAAATAGTCTAAATGTGAGTGAGCCTCCACTATATATAGGGTTCTGCTTTGCTGTGTTACTGTATTTTCAGTGTCAGATTTGTGAGCGAATTTGTAGGATTTATAATACCATGGAAACTCTTTCCTGCCCTATATTTGTCTGCATTTTGTAGCTACAGTGTTATTTTGGAATTATCTGAAAACAGTGAGTATAAACAATTCTGTTAGGGAAAGAATGGCTTTTGCTAGCTGGAGTAAATAAAAAAGGTCTGTTTACAGAACAAGTTATTGTTTGCTTACGGATACTTGAAATACACAAAACTGTTATCAAATACAGCTTCCATGAGTACGGTCTGGAAGCAAGAAACAGAATCCAATCTGTGTAGATCAATAGGGTTCAGTATGTGAGCCAGTTAAGCATTCAGGCCCTTCGTTTGCATCAGGAATGTGTCTTTTTCAGTCTGGCAGTCACTTGAATTTTCATATTTATAAATCTGAAGTTGCTTAAGCTTCCATCAGGTTTGAGAAGGACAGATTCATAAAATGAATTGATTAATATTGACTATTTGGGTATAGAAAAATTTTATACTCACCAGTAACCAGTTACTCTTTTGTTACTAATTCTGTTGTGTAGGTATAATGATGTGTGAAACATGAGCTGGAATTTATATCTAAAGACATTTTTGAGGGGTAGAAGAAGAAAAAGGTATAGGACCAAAAGTGTGTGTTGTTATACTCCTTGTCTTCGTAGTTGCAGAGGAGTCTTTTTAACAAGTTGAAAATAATTTAGATTACTGTCTCAGTTTAGGTTTTTTTCCTAGTTATATTTTACTCAAGTTTTTGAACATGATTTAAATGCAGGATGGCTAGAATAAATGAATAAAAAATGAGGTCCAGGACTTGTGTAATCATAGATGATTGTGTTATTTGTAGGCTGCTTGCCATAGCTTTATAAATATACTTGCATATTAACTAATTTTAAATTTTTGCTGTGAAACTGGTGAATCTTCTACTTTACAAGATAACCCATATATTGAGAATAAAAATTTTTCTCTTCTGTTTTTTGTTTTCCTTTGATTTGAAATAATTATGCAATTCTGTTAATGCCTTTAAAAGTTCTCATACTTCATGGCAGAAAAATCTAATACTTCAAATATATTTGTTTATTCATTATGCAACTCCAGTCTAAGTTTAATTTGTGAGACTTTAAAATTGTTTTATTTCTTTTCATATGTGTTCCCAGAATGAATAAACTCCTCATCAAGACGTTCCTTCAGGTTTCTTAAATGAGTTTTTGTAGCTACTGAATTTTCTGTTGGAGTGATGTATTCCATAATAACTAAAAAAAAAAAAAAAGTTAAACAGTGAGTCAATGAAACGTTTTTCAATGTGACCTCTTTATACATCTTTGTGCTGACAACCTATTTATGTGAAAATGGCTCCTGTTACTTTGTTTTCATTTCTGTTCCTAAGGGTTTGTGTAAAAAATGTGTCTGTGCTGCACGCCTTAAAACGCACAGGTGTGATTTTGTGATGCCTTTTGGTTTTGTAGGGTACCTAAATATTAATGAAGGATGTAATACTTGTAACTTGGTTCTGATATTTTTGGTTTTGATTTTTGAGTTGTGTAATCAACGTGGCAGGACACTTAGAGACAGGATACTGTAACAATTGGAAGTGGTTAATAGTTTATTTTGCCTGGGTTGGGCTTTGGTTTGCTGTTCGTTTGGGTTTTCTAGTGCGTGTATAATCCATGCAGAAATGACTTGTAGGCAGTTTGTTTTAGAGAGTGTTTTCAGATCCCTGACTGAATGGAAATTGTCCAACAGGTCAGTAGTAGGTTAAGTGTTGGAGTGATGGAATTTAGGAGAACTAAATCCACTGACTGTTTCGAGAAGCAGAAGGATTTTATGATGACTTGTTTGGTGTGGGGTGGGAACTAATGAACGTTTCATATAATGTCACAAAGATTTTTCTATACTATGAATGCATGTCTGAATTAGTTTTTAGTTTTTAATATTTCAGCATTAACCGTATTCTCTCCCTGCCTCTTGTTTTTTCTTTTTAAAGGTTGCAACAAACTTTCTTTTAAGGAAGTACCAGTGTCATCACAGATGAACCCCTTCTACGTTTGGGTAACAGTAACATAATTGGAAAGTTTCAGTCAGCAGGTATTTCTCTGCTTTTTCTGACTCCTCAGGGTGGATATTTTTGACATGTGTCCAAGCAGTGTGTGGAACCCTTTCATTTGTGTTTGAGGTGTGAACAACCTCTGAAAGATCTGTAAAAAGGATAAGAAGGAACCTCTATGGGTAACTCTTGGCTGGAAACAATTACTGGTCAACCATGGTAAAACTTGCCAACCCTCTTTATACGGAGTGGATTCTGGAAGCTATACAAAAAGTTAAAAAGCAAAAGCAAAGGCCTTCTGAAGAGAGAATATGTCATGCTGTTTGTGCTTCCCATGGATTAGATAAGAAGACTGTTTCAGAACAGTTGGAACTTAGTGTTCAAGATGGTTCTATTCTTAAAGTCACTAACAAAGGTCTTGCATCTTACAAGGACCCAGATAATCCTGGACGGTTTTCTTGTGTTAAACCTGGCACTATTCCTAAATCTGTTAAGGGATCTAGAGGAGCTTGTAATGAGCTTCGTAATGTGGATTGGAATAAACTCTTGAGAAGAGCAATTGAAGGGCTTCAAGAACCTAATGGCTCCTCCCTGAAAAACATAGAGAAGTATTTGAGAAGTCAAAATGACCTAGCAAGTATTTTCAACAATCCTGCCTTTCAACAGAGGTTGCGGCTGGGGGCCAAACGTGCTGTGAACAATGGGAGGTTACTGAAGGATGGTCCTCAATACAGAGTGAATTATGGCAGTTTGGAAAGCAAAGGAGCTCCAAAATACTCCAGCACCTTCCCAGCTTCCCTTCCACCTGTCAGCCTATTACCCCATGAAAAAGACCAGGTAAGTCTGAAAAATGAGAGCTAATGTAGTAATGAAAAACTGTTCTTGTTATCCTTTGTTTATTTACCTAATACAAAAGTAATGATTCTTCTCCTGCTTTATTTACCCATTTAAATGTATATGAGTAGGGATGCATGTCCAAGATTTATGCAGAATCAGTTCTGGTAAATTAAATTTACTTGGCTCCCTATGTCCTGCCGTTCTGCATTGGATAGTTTGCTTTGTGAATTTTCAGTAGATGAACAGAGCAGCAGGGAAGAGTACAGCTGTATGCTCTGTTGTAGGCGTGAGATTGTTCTGTCTTGCCTGACAGACTGGTGTAGCTGAAATCTGCTGTGTGATTTGATTGTGGCCTTTTACCTTCATTTTCTGCCAGGATATACAGATTTTCTTACAGTTTGACAGCCTGAGATGCCACTGGTAGGACTTGTGAAGTTTAAGAGAGAATTATTATTTTTTAATGATATTTGTATGTAAATAGTGAGCTTTAAAATGTCAGTTAATAGAAACTGGAATTAATGTGAATGTTCTAGAAACAGAAGTGAAGGTGTTAGAGTGACAATTTGAGCTAAACTGCAGCATCCTCCTTCTGTTTTGCTTTTGTTGCACTCCATGCATGGGTTTATTTTTGCTATTACTTGAGTCTTTTTTTGAAGTTAATCGTTCACAGAGTTTCAGCCTTGAGGGAGAAAGGGCTATCAATTAGTTTTTTGTTTATGAAAGGATAGTGTCAAAGACATGCCTGCAGGCATTCTTTGATCATTTCCCATTTTGTATGGTGAAGTGTGTGGAATTTTCAGTGTACTTGGGGGAAAGAAAGTTACCTGTTGCAGTCGAATTGGCTTACTTAAAATATTTGTAAGTTGATGGTTTGGGGTTCTTTGTTTGTTATCTTTTTTTGTTTTTCTCTTCTGGCTGGTCAAGTTTGATGGCAGTTGTTTTAGACATGGAATAATCCAGACAGCTTTGCTATTGTAGAGGTGCCACCAGTGTCTCCTAGAAGCTGCATGATGGTTTTCAGTGGTCTTTTTCCTTTGATAGTGAGATGCTGGAGGGTGCAGAGTAGAAAACGCTTGTGTTGGAATTACTTAGTGAGGTCTTCAGGAACAGTTGTTTGGGGAACTGTCAGAGGTGAGTAGTTGTAGCTTTATTTCTGTGAGCTTCTCTAAATGTATGTTAAATATGATTGCATTTATATATAGGTATCTATTTATGTCAAATTGGACTTCTCGGGTATTTGAGGGATGCATGGAGCTTCACGCTCTATAATCAGAATGGAAATTCAAAAGTGCTGTATACTGTGCAATTACTGCTGTAGCTGTACACTATAAACATTTAATTACTTGTAGTGATAAAGCTGTCTAAGTAGTTTGAGTTTCTACTGTAATTCTGGTGAAAAGTTTGAGGGCTGGAGTACTGAGCAACCTAAGGAACATGAATTTTGTAAAAACAAAAATCTCCCATTTTAGGCTACCTGCTGGGACTGGCAGCCTTTGCAAGGAATGTTAGTTGGGTCATGGTGCTGAAAAAGCCATTACTGCCATACTAAAATACTGGTATAAGGATAAATCTGTCTTCTAGAAGTTAGCCAAACAAATCTGTTCCTTAGCAAGTGCTTTGGCAAGAAATAAGCTTTCATTTGGGTGCCTCAAAATTAGCAATGTGACTTGCGTGTTTAAAAACTGGCATACGGTTTTTCCTGACAAAAATAGTTTTGATGTGAGGTTGGTGAATCAGTAGTTCCATGGTAGTGTAGTTTACCACTTAGTTGTGCTAAGTTACTGAGGCTACTGAGCAAATATATGGGGACTTGTTTTAAATACAGGATTTTTACTATTCTTTACTATGTGTGGCTTTAAATACTTCAGGGACAGTTCTGAAAGTGTACATAAGTTGTCTCTGTTGTTGGGATGTGAATGCATCTTCATTTGAAATTGATGTTAATTAGTGTATAAGCAGGATGACATTGCAAGAAAACTGTTAGGCTATTTTTATTGGAAGCATTTAAGTGACAGTATGGGGTATGTCAAGATTATTTACTGAAATTAATACATTAAATGTATCCAACTGGCATCTATTGGGAATGGCTAATGTTTGATAAGATTGGTGTATTTTAAAGTTTCTTTGGCCCTTTCTATAGCTAGCACAAGTAAGAGATGGTTTCTGTTAGAGTGGCTAATTTTGTATATTTGTTTTGTTTTTTTTATTTTCAAATACTAGAGCTGATGTTCTAATATGTCTTCTGTTGGCTTTTCTGGAGGAAAAGAGCAAATGTAGGGATGCACAGAAATCTGTTTTGATGACTGTGGAAGTTTGAGTAGTTTTGATTTCTTTCTTTAATGCATAATTAACATCTCATCAGGATGAGACAGAAGATTTGGTCCATTAGAAGCACATTGGAGCTCTCTCTTTCTCTGTCTGAACATTCACACTCATAGTACAAAATGCAGACTCTGAACCTTTCTTCCTGAGTGAGTGAAAGGTGATCGAAGAGATAAAGTATGGCCTGTGTGGGGCATGATGGTTGTGTTGTGTGTGGGTTGTTGTTGGCTTGTTTGGGGGTTTTTTTGTTGTTTGGTTTTGGGATTTCTGTTTTTGTTTGCTTGCTTCAATCACCCACCCAAAGCATCTGAGTATTTAGTGCACTGAGAAAATAAATACTGTTGAAACGCAGTGTCACTGAATTTAGTTTTGCAGACCTGGAGCCTTGACTATGTGACAGGAGTGTTGAGTGGTTTGCATTCTATGAATACTTGGAACAGGGAGCTGGAAGTGCTGAACATTTGTCTTAGTGGTGATGATATGGAGCTTCTTTTCTCATCCCTATTTAACTGGGTGATCCAGTTCAACTAGATACAGTTCTCTTGTTTCATTAGATTTAGAAATAGCTGCAGTTAGTTACAGCAATACAGCAGCCATGTTTCCTCCTGTTATCCATAGGCCTGGAAGAAAGGATTTGTATAAAAATGGTGTTTTGAGTGTTATCCTGACTCTTCTGGATTTGGGCCAAGTTGTATCAACTCTTGAGTTGCAGCAAGAGAAAGCATGCAGTGCAGCTGTTTAAATCTTCCCTTTCTTGATCCCTTTCCGTTCCTGTGTGTGTGGAGGATTGCTTTTCTATCTCTGAATGAAGAGATACAGGTACAAGGTTCATGGAAGGAGATCTTGTTGGAAGGTCAGGAGCTTTAGGCAGCTATATGGTGTCTAGGTGGTATGTTTTAAGTGTCATGGGTAGTGTATATTATATAAAGGACTTTGCAGTTATCTGAAGTATTCTGGTGGTTACATTGAGGTAAATGCTCACTTGATGTGTCTGGATAGTTAACTTGAATCAGTGCAGTTCAAAAGATGCCTGATTTAGTGTTAACTTGATGTGTTAAGGATAGCATCCAGCCAGAGGTGGAGCTGCCTTAAGAGTGAAGGAAGACTGAAAACAGTGATATCCTTCAGGATGAAGACTTGCAGTGTCTTTTTTATGTCCTGAAAAAAAAAACAACAAAAAACCAGAAAAAAAAAACTTCCTCAAATAAAGAAACAAAAAAGCCAAAAAAACTACAGACACAAAGAAAGCAGAAAAATAATTCATTTTGTTGTGCAGCAGTTTGATCTTGTGCACTTCACTATGTTGCAGTGCATATTTAAACAATTTAACTGCTCTTATGTGCTCTTCCTTATGCTCAAGAGCATCTTGCATAGATACCCTCCCTTTTGCTTCACACCTTTTCTCACCAAGCATTTTCTGAAAAGGGCTGTATGAATATGTTAACCAGAAAATGCAGTGTAAAAACTGGTTACATAGTAGGGAAGGGTGTGAAGAGAGAGGAAAATTGAGTGATACTTAGCTTTTCAATAAGCCTTTGAAGCATTAAAATGCGCTTCTGGAAATGCAGCAAAGTGGTATTTAAAACTTAGGGTTAGTTTTAAGAAGGTTTTTAAATTTATCTCTAATGGTGTGAGTTGTAGAATGGCAATATTGCTGATGTTTTCTCTGTTTTCCTTGTCACTTGGACAAGCACTAGGAAGGTTTTGCAGTTTGGGAGCTGCATGAAACTTAGGAAGTCTTGGGAGTTAGCCATCTCCTGAGCACAAGTGCTGTGTGACTATAAACTCAGAGACAGATATTTGTAGGCTGTGGGCAGCTCTTTATTTGCTTATTTTTAGACATAATTTAAATGGATAAATCCAGCTTTTAAAGGTGAAGAGGGAGTGGCCATTGTAACATTATCAGAGGGCTGTGGGAATGCATAGTGTATCTCAGCAGTTTCATCTTTGCTATGTTCAGAATAATTAGTACTTCAAAGATAGTCATTCAAATGGAGATGGCTTGATGTTGGTTCTCCTCAATGCTCTCTTGAACAGCTCAGCAACTGTGATTTTCATCTGATTCTTGGCACGAAACAATCTACTAATCCCTCTTTCACTTTCAGTTCGCCTTTCTAAGCTGACTTTCATGCAAAACTGAATTTGTTTTATTAATTTTTCTTACCCTGAACTCCTATCTAATTTTGTTTTCACTGGCCTACGTGCATTTAGCTTTTCAAAGTGTAACTTGGCATGGGTTGAATTTCAGTTTTCTGGTATGTAGCTTGTGCCAGTGCAGACACTGGGTGTTCCTCCTTCTGTCTTTCAGGCAAAGGGCCAATCTATAGCGAATTGCTTTTTTGGCATTCAGGCTCCTCCTTGCTCAGTTTTTAAGCTTCCTGCCTTCCTGGGGATAGGCAGCAAGACAGCTTTGGTTATGATTTCTTGTTGCCTCTGTCCTCTAGACTTTCCACTGTGCAGAAACAGAAAAGGGAGGCAGAAATGAACTCTCAATGTATCTTGCAGATTTACACATAAGGGGATATTTGTAATGCTGAGCTTTGGGGGCTGCCTTTATGTGGTGTCTGGGCTTCTGAGGGTGAGTCTGAGCACCAAAATACAGTGATGGGGAAGTTTCTAGAGTGTCTGCAGTGCTACAATTGAAGAGACTGTACACAGGGAAATGAAACAGAGATCTAGATTTGAACTTTGTCAGTCCATAAAATGCTGTTGTTTTCGGATGCAGCCTTTGTTTCTCTCCTCATAACATTTTCATGGTGACAAAATACTGAGCATTGTTGGCATTACTTGGCAAACACTAAGTCTCATGTTTGTGCTTCTCATTATTTGAATTCACAAGTTACCTTTATTTCTTGGAAGGGTGGCCTGCACCTTAACTGTGTGTAGATCTGGTCCTGGAAGTTTTGAGATGATTGCTATGTTCTGCTGCTCTTGTGTTTTGGGGTGTTTAGGTTTTGGGTTTTGATTTTTTTTTATTTGGTGGGTTTTGTTGTTGTTGTTTATTTTCTTTTGGGGGGATTGTTTTGTGTGTGTGTGGTGGTTTTTGTTTTGTTTTTTTCTGTCCCTGTAGCTTCTGAAATGCTAAAAGTACCAACTCTGTGCATAAGGCAAGGGAACAGTTAGAAATGGATCCTTTTAACACCTGAGATACTGGAGCTTACCAAAAATTGAAGTGGNATTTTCTTTTGGGGGGATTGTTTTGTGTGTGTGTGGTGGTTTTTGTTTTGTTTTTTTCTGTCCCTGTAGCTTCTGAAATGCTAAAAGTACCAACTCTGTGCATAAGGCAAGGGAACAGTTAGAAATGGATCCTTTTAACACCTGAGATACTGGAGCTTACCAAAAATTGAAGTGGAAAATTCTCATCATCCAGTATTGTGGAGAAGCAACTCATACCACTGTATAGATGGATATATATGGCTTTGGGGACTTATTTTTTTGTGTGTATTTTACAATTCAGCGCATTTGGACCAACCCAAGAAGCATATTTGTAAAAGTTTTCTGAATTGTATGGTGGGAAGTAAGTTAAATACTGCTATTTCCTGAATTAGATTGGTCTATTCCTTTGTAAGGCAGGGTAGAGGGTAGTTTTCAATTTCTGATGTGTATTAGGTTCTGCAAATAGGGTCATATTTGCAGTAGTCTATAGATCTGTGAGGGAAGACCCTGCTCATTCTTCTTTTCCCCCAAGCTAGATATTCTGAACATAGCTTTGCATGATGTGTACATGGTTCTTGTTTTTAGCAAGGAATGATTCCAAACCTTATACTGCAAGCTGTTTAATCCTAAGGGGTGCTAAAATTTGGTTGTTTCCCTTCAAAATTAATTGGTGTGGTGTTCTGCGATGAGTCCTGTATTGAAACTGACAGCAGTGAGTTAAAGAAATCCTGTGTAGTTCCAGTGTTGGTGTTCATTCATCTCTGCTGTTTTTTATGAACTCATCTGTCTTAACTGGGAAGTGACACTGGATTCCTAAACTATGGTTAGAGGTTTTACTCCTTGCATTTTTCCTCCCAGACTAATTTTTCTTCAGCTAGTTAATGCGTGGATATCTCCTTCATCAAAATTCCTTCTAAAACAGAAATAATAGAAGGCTGCCTCAGATATAAGGAGAGCTACCTAGCATCATTTCTCAGTGCTGTTTTCTTATCTGTTCAAAGTGTCTTTGCTGTTGAGTGTTCAATAATAGTGGTGTTCTTGACTCTTGGGTATTTTTTCTGTGTCAGTTGAAATGTGATAGCAATTCCATATTGTGTCTTATTGTTGCAGGAGTTTTATTGTAAAATGTGATGAAAAATCTCGATAACTTGCAGTTGAAGTTGTCTGCTATTTTTGACATGTTATTTTTTTGTCAAGAAAGATATCAGGTATAGAGTAACTACTAATTAACTGCAGTTTTCCAATTTGGTAGTTGGAAATGGCAAAAGACTCACTTTTGAAAGAATTTCAAGCTAGCATTAAGAAAAGACTCAACTGGTAAAAACTCAGAAGTTCTCCTTACAACTTTGAATCCATTCATGGTCCTGTTAGCAACTTGGTTCTCTGTGTTCAGGACTATATTTGCCTGGGTATAAGGATAGACCCATGATTTGAGGGCCTGTTTCAAGCCAGGACACTAGGAATTAATGGAACCAAGTGAGTGGAGTGCTGCTGTGTACTGGAACAACAGTATTAGGGCTCAGATGATGGCTGTAGAATTTTGAACATGATGGCATGTCAGATCAGGCACCATGTAGCTGATCCTTTGAGGTTAGATCCTAGATCCACTGCTGTCCTTTGTGGTTACCTGGTAAGCGACAAACCAACTATTAAACTGGTGTGATTTCCTTCAGTTGCAAAATCACTTGTAGTTATTGTAGCTTTTCCCAATCTGCTTGTATCCCTCATTGAGGAAAATTGTTATTGGTGTCACATGGATTTTTCTGTGGGTTTTTTTTCCTCTCCAGATTCTTTATGAAGAGCTTGAAGTTTTGAATTTGCAGCCAGCCTCCTTGAAATGAATGAGTGTGACCTTTTACAGGGATGCCTGTGCAGGCAACTCCAGGGCTGCTGCATTTAGTTCCAGGTTTGTGTGGATTATTGTGACTTCAGGTTGTGCTGTAGATATGATGTTACATAAGGAAAAATCCTGTGTGGTGAGGGAAACGGCGAGCTTGTAAGTTGTCTACTCTTATGCCTTGTCACTGCAGTACTAGGTGCATATATGCATGAACTTCTGCTTTGTCAAGTTTTTTCAGTCTAGAGGGGCAGAGTTCCATTTTTCTCCTCTCGTGGTTGTGGTGGAACAGTCCAGCAGTTACCAATTAATGTAGTTCTAGGTGGCACAGGCTTGAGACTTCTGGTTTTAATTACAAACAGGCCTCTGGCACAGGAAAAAAGCTGTGTATGATCTCAGCAGAAGTGTCTGGTAGGCATGGCTGATATTTCCTCATCTCAGAATAGAAGTAGAGCTAGCTTAAGCTGTGGTCATTTTGCCACACGTTTTCCACATGCTTTCCAGGAGTTAATTTCATCACTGGTGGTATTTTGAAGTTGGCTTCAATTTCACATCTGTTTTTTCCAAAATGGTGCAGATCAGTGACTGTAGTTTTAAGAAATAATTTTTATGTAATGTCCATGTATCCGTGGCAACACTAACTAGTGGTGTTTGCATTGGGCTCAATAAAAGACAAATGTCAGTGGCACCTGTGTTTCAGACATAGAGTACAGGCAGTTCTTAACTAATAAGTAGAATCATAGAATTATTTAGGGAAAGAAAATTATTTTAGGAAAAGACCTCAAAGATCAGTGAGTCCAACTATTAACCTAGCACTGCCATATTCACCATTAAACCATATTCCTAAGGGCTGCATCTGCATCTTTTGTGAATGCTTCCAGGGATAGTGATTCCAACACTTCCCTAGGCAGCAGGAAGTATTTATGCATAACAGTTGAAAGGAGTACAGTCAAGATAAGATAAAATTGCCATGGATGTGTGGGGCTGTTGTGTTAAAGCACCTCTGTCAGAACTACATATTGGGTGATTATAGTGAAGATGGAGACTGCTGTTTTTCAGATGGCAAAATAATGAGAGGTAACTGGCATAAGTTGCATCAAGGGAAATTGCAGATAGATGAAAGAGAAAATCCTTTAAAATGAGGATGGAGAGACATGGAACAGGGACTCAGAGTAGCTACAGAATCTCTATCCTCAGAGATGATCAGAGCTGGACTAGGCAATGTCCTGAGCAACCTGATTGGTAAAAATGTGAATAATACCTAACTTGCAAGTAGTGTGGAATTCTTTAAAATGCTTAGCATTAGTGGATAATAAGCAGTAGCTAGAAAAGACGTTGTACAAAAATAGAGTTAAATGGGTGATGAAAAAGTCAGTGTTTGAGCCTGAAAAGATTCTTAAGACCAAAGTAAGTTCTGTTATGATGACTGAACTTAATAGTAGCTAGTTAACAAGTTCTATGCTTATGAAGGCTGTTGTATCACTCCCTTCTAGTCCAAATTTAAAGATACTCAGCTTTCATTTCCTACTTTGATTTTTCTCTCTTGACCTCTGAAGGCTAGTAGGTCTGCTGTAGGAGTCTGTTTAACAAGAATCTGTTAATGGTAGAGGAAGAGGACAGTGCATTGACTCCTACAAGTAAGTATTTGGTTATCAGTCAGTTTATAAATATAAACATGGAGGGTAATGTAATAAACAATGGGGTTATACATAAACATGGTGTTTTCTGATCTGAATATTTTTGCTCTGTCTTAAACTGTCTAGCTCTCTTCCCTTTTCTTTTTATCCAGTTGTGAAAACTAAACGTCACAGAAAACTTGGTGCTGTTTTGCAATATTAATCTGCTTTAATATTGAAAAATTGTATAGTAAAGCAAATGTATTTATTTTTATATGTTTGGCATGCATTCTGCTGATCTAGCAAAGCAGGCTTTTGGATGTCACAGATGTTTTCTGAAATTTATAGATAAATCAGTCAAGAAATATCTCAAACCACATACAGGGTGGGTTCTCAAGGTAGCAGCACGTGCTGTGTGCCTGTAGGATGGTCTGTTACTGTGCTTGTATGTGTGTGTTTTAGCTACATTCAAAAGTGCTTGAGCTCATGTTCTCTTGGAAGCCAGTGACTTGCTCTGTGGCTTATTCAAAGAACTGCTCTTTTTGGGTCACTTGACGTGCTTCTCTGCCATACACTTAAGGAAGGAAACTATTGATGCTTGTGGTCAAGAAGTTCTGTGCTTTGCCATTTGGAGTTTTTGTGACAATGGGCAGTTGTTTTTGCTTTATGAATTTGTGCACCGTGTTTAAAAACCAGTGACTAGCTGCTCTTCTTGCAGGCATGTTTACAGTCTTTCAGTGGAGAGTTGCAAGAGTCTTTTCTGATCTGAACATGAGATGAGTGGTAGGAGTCTTTTATTTGGATTAATAAACCACCGCAGGAATCTTCCTCTGTGTTCCCAACTTCCTATACTGCTGTGAATTCAGGATGATACCTCAGTTCTGACTGTGAATTCAAGTAAATAAATGTGGCTTTATTCAGCCTAGGATTGACAGATTTTGTTTTATGTCTTCTGGAAAATACTAGTGATGGAAGAACGCAAAACTGCTCATTATCTGCTAACATGAACCAGAATCTGAATGATTTACCTTGTTTCTTTCTCAATGTTGTCTTTGGATATATTTTGAAGAGACCTCTGCATGACTTGTTTTCTAGAGAAGGGCTTGTAATATAGCTGAGAACAAGATTTTTGCATTTCCTGATCTCTGTCTGGTGCTAAAATTTTAATTTGTTTGATGTTTTGCTAATGCAAATGAGTTTTGCTAAAACAAGTGTATTTCTAATTTTATTAGAGGTTTTGTATGGAATTTACTTGTCAAGATTAATGCCTTAAAGTTTTCTGTTTGCTCCCATGTAGCAGGGAAGGGAATCATAAAATAGTTTTAGTAGCTAATGGTATTAGCATTGAATCTCTTATTTTGCTTTTGCTGTCAAAAATATTTATCTTTGTTTTAGTGGACTTGTGTCTTAGCTTTCAGTTTCTGACAGCAACCTTAATTGCAAATTCCTTCCTTTCCCCACAACACCTGCACGTTTACTTCACTGTTACAGATACTGTGAGACCCGCAGCTTCAAATAAGGTTAGCTTTTGTCTTTTATGTGCACAGCTAGAATGACTCCCACTGTTATTGTTTTCTTAGGACATGACAACTTGACTTTTTCTTATTTAGATATGTATTTAATAAATTTTACCAATTAGAGTAGACGTCTGTTTGAGATCAGCAGCAATCAGAATCACTTATGAAGAAATTGTTGGCTCGTGATGCATCTAAAATATTTCTGGAAGTTCAGCTTCTTTTAGCTGTTGCTAAGAGATAAAGTTTCATTGACATGAGTGATGTGAGGACATGTCAGCATGCTACCATGCCATGCTTTATAGGCAGTCAGCTCTGCCGCCTTGCAGATGGTTGGAAAACTCTTGGTAGAGGGTAAATGTGTGCTGATTAGCTCACTGAATTAAGGTAACCTTTTGTCGCTCATTGAATTCTGCAGAGCGGGCACTGAGCAGCTGCTCTACTGTTGAATTCTGGATTTAGTGAATACAAAGGTTGTGCTAAAGGGTGTTTAATCCGGTTCCAGGTACTGAGCATTGGACTACTGTAAGAATTTCTTATTTCATACTACCTTTGAAGTGTTGGTGTCTTACTGCCTTGGTAACTGTGTTCAACATTTTACCTAAACTGAGTTTTTCAACTTTGTTGTCACCACATGCTTATTGATCTTTTCAAACTTTGAAAGCTGTGCCTTTCTTCAGGTGGTGCCAAGGGGAGAAACTCTTTGTTTCTGCCTGGTTAGGCTTGCCTCAAATATAGTTTAAGCAATCTGATGATGATGAAGTTCATAAATACATTTACTTTGGGTTACATTTATGAGTGCACGCCTAATCTACGGGAGTATATTTAAAGGTCATAGTTCACTGTCACATTAAAGCTTCCATGTAGAATTGTTTTCCCTGTCCTTTAGAAAACAAATGAGTACACAGAATTTTATTAAGGACTGTCTTCAAGATTTGAAGTATTTAGTTTCTAGAATGATTTTGGAAAGGGATTGGGGAAGGAATTCTAGCATTCCCCAGACCAAGCTTAAAGTACTTGGATTGCAGAAAACATTTCTGGATTGTTAGTGTTTGCACACTTTTTCATAAAACAATTAAGATCTTCAGATCAGTGTAGCTTTATCTAAGAAAATTCTGTTTAGTAAGGATCTGAAAGTGAGTTGTTCTGAGAATATTTCAATTGCTTCAGAAATTCAGTGGGTAAAATATAAATCAAATAAGGTATTGTTCTGTCAGCTAAATACAAAGGGGTACGCTTGTGTACCTTGCTATATAGAAGGGGGTAATAGACATTTCTTTATCTAGACCCTATGTTTAAGGGTTGGTGTATAATGCATGTTATAGAAAAATGTTTTTCAGATCCAGTTTAGGTTCATCTTCCCTGCCCTGTTTAAGTGTAACTTTGACTTCATTCCTGAAAGCGTTGGGGGTTCATTTATTTTATCAAGTATGTAATGTTTTATTGGGTTCTTATGTTTCCTTTCAGCCCACATCATACACTGATTAGACTTCTACCAATAAACAGTTGACCATCTTCCATGCAGTTTCAGGAAGTGTTGTTGGGCTGTTTCTGTAGAAACTATATTGTTCAAAAACTAGAACTTCTATTTTAATGCTAGGATTATAATGAAAAAGCTGATTAAAAATCAGTATTTGGGGTATAGAATTTAGAAATGAATCTATGCTAAATGAATTTTGTTACATAAAGCTGTAACACAATGGGATATGATATTCTCAAACCCAGGAACTGAAGTGTTTTTTCTGCTGTAAAATACCACATCTTTTCATCTTTGAAATTACGTAAAAAGGAAGCAACTTCATACTTGTTTCATTACCCCCAATGTATTTTTGCCCTAATAAGCAAATTGGTTTCCATTTCTGAAGACAGTGCTAAAACACTTAGTGAAATAGATTCCGTCATAAATGTTCAAAATAGCTTCTCAGACTGAAGAAATTGCTCTTCCCTTCTACCTAGTGGAATTTTTATGGATTTTTTTTCCTTTGCCTTTTAGTTTACTGAAATGCTGACATCTAACTCCGGTGCATTTCCAATAATTCCTCTCTACCTCTGCTTCATATCAAACAGGTTTCTTTTGTAACCTGATTTATGCTTTGAAAGTTAATTATATTAAAATATGATATATTGTCATAGCTTTAAAGAATGGTTTGCTTAGCATCTCTAAGATTGCCTCAGTGTTAAAACTAACTATTGCATAATATTATATATGAAAATTAAGTCTTTAATCTCTTAGCAGCCTTCCCTAGAATATATTGCATAACTAAGGTAAACTGATATTAATTCTTTCAGGCAGAGCAGACCAAAACATAATAGCTCTTGCAGCGGTATCTTTCACTTGTGAGGGACTGTGGCCTCATTGGAGATAAGGATGAAGAAAAGGCAGATTGCATGATGACTTCAAAAGTACAGCTTCCAGTACCAGAGTTGGAAATGGCAGCTTCTGACACAGCCTGGCTTACAGCACTGCTGTTCATTGGTGCTGTTAAAATCTAGCCCAAAATGGTGCAGATAAGACTTGTGCATATTTGTAACGACTTGGAAAGTTACTCACAGTTATGTGATCCAGCACGCCCCTTCACCTCTGATCTTTTTAAGGCCTGTAATAAAGGGTCCTTGCTTTTGGATAGCTTTTCAGTAAAATGTTGCAGAATGCTACACTTGGAGAAAAAACCCTTGAGTTTGTAACTTTAGATTTAAACAGTTTTCCTGGAAGGAGTTTCACTGGGAGGAGGTACCACAGGGAATATTGCATATTACCATATATCACTCTTCATTGAAAACTGTTAGACTATAAAGCCAGTGAGGGAGTAATTAAATTCTTAATTGGGGCTGATATTAGCAGAGGTATGATCACAAGTGTTTTGATACAAACAAAACAGCAACAGGGAAGCATGACTTCGGGCTGCCTTTCAAACTAAGACAGCAGCTCTTCTTGTTAAGAGCTCTGTGGAGTTGCATTTGTTCTCTTATGCTCTGCTGATATGCTGACTTTTATATACAAGTAAAAATACCACTTTTCCTAAGAGTTTTTAACGTAGTGCTACAAGAAGGTAATGTTTATATTTTATTTGCAGTTTTAACGCATTTGTATTCACAAACCAGTAATTAATTAGTCTACAATTTTTTTTTCTTAATAGATCTATTAAATTCCATCACAGCTATATTTGATACACCTTATGCCATCAGCACTTATTCCTGCTGTGGTTAGTACCACAGAAGAGAGGTTTGGTATTTATACTGTATGCGTGTTTTTTTGTTTCTTAGATGTGCTTTTTCAGGCTTGTCCAAGAGTAGCATAATCTAGAACAGATAACCCACTTAGTGAAAACAGTAGCAGAACACAGAGGGGTTTTGTTTTGATTTTAAGTAAGTATTTTTTAAAAATATTTTTATGCCAATTTAGCAGAAGTACATTGAAGGTATTTTTTGTGAATGGTGTTGGTTGTTTAGCTTTATCAGTGTACAGCTTGAGTGAAACACTGTAGTCAATACTTCCTTAGGAGCTTCCATGGAGGGTACTGACAAGTGTCCTGTTCTGAAAGTATGAGGCAGTAATGTATAATCTATGTAAAACCTGTTCACGTGACATACAATTTAGCTACATTCTCAGGGTTAGTTTGCCCAAATTACCACTTTGTATTCAGACTCTGTACTTCCCAGGTGATACCACTATCAGTAAAAACAGTATACTGTGGGGGTTTTTGTTACTTTTGTTTTGCTTTGAATGCCTCTCAAGAGTGCTAATTAGGAAGTCGCTAATACAAATATCTCAAGTGATGGAAGAGACCCAAATATTGTGTCAACATGGACAGATTTCATTCTTCTAAACTTGTGACTGCTTCAGAGACTTGAAGCTAGCAGTGGTTCTTTGTACAGCTGTTTCTGAACTTTTCCCATGAGGGAACCTTAACCAATAAGATGTTAACATAGCTTTTGTGGTTTGACTGCTCATAATTAGGAGAAGGAAAAAGCCAACTATGGTTTGAGTTTGCCATTGTGGTATAGGACACAGTGTCCTTCATGCTGTTTCCTGTCATGTAATAATCTCTATTAGGTTCTTTTGGAGAGTTTATTATTTTTATATTTAGCCCACAATAATTTGGGAAAATGAGACATATATGGGAAGTGTTGGACTGTTCATCTGCTGAAGGAGTAAAAAAATGCTTTCTTTTTCACTTGTTTCACTGGCCCTACCTTTTCCCACCCACCTACTTATCTTCCACCATCAGTTCCCACAGCTTAAAAAAATAGCTGGTTTGAGGCCCTGACTACATGTGTGTATTTTTTCACTGATGTAAAATTGAGTGGAAAACACAGGCTTAACGTGCTGTTTGTGTTTCCAAAGTCTCAAGTTAGGATTCATCGGTCCCTTCCCATAGTTTTTTGTGCTTGAGGATCTGCAGTGCCAGTGTAGTAGCACAGGTGAAGCTTGAGAATTGGGCTATCTAGTGTGTTAGCTCGAGAGATCAAGCTTTTATAGCTGGATTAAAATAATCTTTCTTTGGTTGTGACTTGTAACACTGGATTAAATTCTGACTAAGTTGAATAGATAATCCATTAGAGTAGAATCAAAAGACCAAGTGAATGCAGTGAATTGAAGAGCTTAATTTAATGCTTAACTGTTCTGACTTGGGAGAAGATTCTGTCTTGAGAGGTATGATGCAGATGCTCTGTTTGAAGATGGAAAGGTTCTTACCTAGATTACAGGCAGGAGCTGTTCTGCAAACAAATTAATGATGGAATTTAATAATTTAATAGCACATTTTTTTGGAATTGAGTAGCATCATTTATGCTGCAAAAGCACTTCTGTAGTACTGTAGTTTTCTTCTGTTTAATGTCTGAAATGTACCTGATTTAAGAAGATCCTGACTCTCCTCCATGATACAAGGTGAAAAGTAACCTTTCTACATAGAGGACCATACTGTTATTCTCAGCTTCATTGATATGTGAACTTAGCTAATGTATGTTTGTAACTAACTTGGAATTCATTTTGTGGTCACTGATTACAGGACTCCAAAGACTAGCCTCACTATCTGCCTAAACCATGTCTAAGGAATACATTTCTAATGAGGTTGGTTTGTTTGAATTTTTGTCTTGAACACAAATATTCAAATATTTTTAATGGAGTGCTACAAACTTCCTATTTTTTGCCCAGCATTCCATCACAAAGGTCACTTTTCTTCCTCATTAGGTAGAGCATACTGAAATTGTAATTCCATACGATTAAAGTATAGTTCTTTTGCTGTAAGGCTTTGCTGCAGGTTTGCTTTTGTATTTGTAGCAGATTAATGCAAATATGTCATCATTGGTACACTGATAAATGGTAAAATAGTTTAAGTGATAAAGTATTTGGCTTGAAGGAAAACATGATGTGCTGTGCAGCTCAGTTGTACTGCTATACTGTTGTATCTTGCAGCCATCCTGTAGAAAGGAGTGAGGTGTTTGCCTTGATTTTGTTTTCCTGAATTTGGTCAGTACAGATTTTCATGTGCAAGATCCATAGTGACCTAAATTATTTGCATTCTTTTGCAAACCTGAAAACCTGGTTGAAAATCTGAAGTATCTTTAATGGTGTAAAACGGGAATGCGAAATCAAAACTTAAATTGTGTACAGGTTTTGTTTCTCTTTTCCCTTTCCTCATGGATCCTATGGCTTCATTGGAAAAAATGCTTCAGACAGTGCAAGCACAGCAGCAGGTGCTAAAGATAGCTTTCCAAATGTCATCAGTACTGGTGGGAAGCTACCCGTGCAAGCTTCTGGAGACATTTTGATAGTGTGTTATTCTTGATGAAATACATTCGCTCTGGAAGAACATGGCCTGAGTGCTGACAGGTTTTTCTGTCCTGGTTGTCAGGGTTTACAAGTGACATGTTAGAAGTGCAACAACTAAAGGGCAGAATTTTTTGCCTCCTAACAAGAAGCTGCTTTGTTGCTTTTTCTCGGGTTTTGGGATTGGGTTTTTTGTTGTTCCTTGTCAATACTTGAAAAAATCCTTGAAATTGTCTGAAATTCCAAGCCATCATGATGTGCAAATGGTATTAACAAAACCCAAAATCCACAATAAAAAGCTGTATAATGCAATTAACAGGTACTGTCCATTAAATTCCAAGGAAGGTGTGAAAAAAACCCATAAAATGAGTTTTATTTATTTTCATGATATAGAATAAAGGATAGAAGTGAGGGGGGGGAAATACTCTACCTTCCTATGAAAGTTGTCTTCCACATGTATGTACAGCAGTACAACATGTTGGTTTTCCAAAACTTTGCTTTTTCCGTGTCCTTTGATTTGTAGGGCTAAACACTCCTGCACAGTACAGTTGCAGGTTGTTGAGTCCTGTCTTTTCTAATACTGTATTCTCCTTTGATTTAGGCATCATTAGATTCATTAATGGTCATTAAGACTATTCTTGATACGTTTGAGGGCCAGTAAGAAAGGACTTCTTGGCTTTCAGACTTGGAGACGTTTTTATGCTAAATAAGGTATTTTCTCAGATCTTCTTGTTCTTGGATGTAATGATTTTGCAGAAAGAGGTGAAAACATCTCAGGGTTTCTCATGGCTATGTGAAATTAGCTACTTTACTGAGTTGTCCATTATCTTACATGTCTGCATTACAGGGGGTTGCCATTTCAAGCTGTTTGGGTAGAAGAAATTCTAAGAGCATGCATCCCCGGTTTTGCCAGAAGGATTTAGGAGGATCTAGCATGTTGGTCACCAGATGAGATTTGAGTCAGCTAGGACACTTCCTGCCCTCCATTGGTCCAGGGGGGTGTCTGACGTGCCTGGATCTGCAGAACTGCTATCTGTATGTCTCATTTGCAGCTGTAATCAAAAGTAAGTGCATTAATTTCTAGTACTGGAGGTAAATGATCTTCAACTGCTTTTCAGACTCTTAAATAGTGAGTCTAATCTATTGCAATAAAAGTTCTACTAGTCAATGAGTGTGGTACTTTAAGTAATTCTGTGGTTTAAATTTAATTACTGTACAGTGCTTTTTAAATCAAACTTTTGCTGGCTGCAGGGCAAAGCATCTTAAGCTTTGTCAGTTTAAACTGTATGATATGTGGAATTTTTTAACAGTGATAACTATGATCCTGTCATCTACAATATGTTCTGTATTTACAAGAGAAGAATTGCAGCTGTTGAAGTTGGTCAATTATATAGGAAATAATGGGATCAACTGTACTGGGATGCCAGAAAATAATTGAGTGTGTAAATGAGAGCCAGACTCAGTAGTCTGTGACATCATACAGTGAATGCAAGGTTTTAATGATAAACTAGGTACTAATTATGGAGCTTTTCTGTGCTACAAATGAGCTAATTTATAGACTGCCAGCACCTGAAGAAAGAAGTCTCTTAGGGCCAGAGGCTTGTGTATTATAACATATTTATTGGTTTGATAAAAGCTGTATTGCATTATCTGTCCAATTCAACCAGGAAGTATTTTTCTTATCATTTAACTGTAAATCTCAAGAGGAGAAAACTGTAGAGTGTGATTTTATATTCTAATGCCACTTAGCAGTAGCAATTCAGGAATTGATGGAAATAACAGTTTTAAAAAGCTTCCAGGGAAGAGAATTTTCTTTTCTTCTCAGAAGTGATTTTTTTTTGCCTTGAGATACTCTACATTTAAACATATTCATTCACAAATGTATATATACAATATGTTTTATTTGCACCACCCTCATTTATACAATGATTTACCAGCGTCATTGTCTTGTCAGGATTGAAAGATTTTGATTTTAAAAATGGAAAAATAAGGTGCAAGGTTGAGTGAGGATAGAATAGAAACCTGGAAGACTATAGGGAAATAAAGGAAAGAAGAAAATACTCTGTCTACTGTAAACTTTGTAATGGTAATGTTTGTTACTGAGAGCAGCTGCTTTCTGCAGGTACTGTCAGCCACTTAGCAGTGTTGGGGTTTTGGCTTTTCGAGTTAATTGAGTAACTTGGTACTAAATGCAGCCAGCTTCAGATACTTGGGCCAAAATAAGTGGGGTGCTGTAACAAATGTTGTGGCACCATGTCCAACTGCAGTAAACCAGAACTTTGTTACTGATGAGTTTGATGCCTTCTGAAATCACTATCAAAATGTAGTGTTAGTGTGTTCCTCACCTGTGAGGTGATTTTGTGACCAATTTATATGAGGAGTGGGAGAAACTCAGTAGTAGAGCCATTCTGGTTGTTGTGGGTTCTTCTTTTAGTTGTAGGAGCTTAAGGAATTATCTTTGCACTACTGTGCTTGTGTAGTGCTTGTTTATGGAATAAGTGGTAGTCACCTGAACATCACTTAAACATGTTTGTTTTTGGAGGTGGGCAATTTCTAGGTACTTAAATCCCAATTCAGATCCTGGAACCACAAAAGTATATCAGACTTTGCCTTATGGAAAGTTAAAGGTTATGAGGAGTGCATACTATTTATGTCCTCTCTTTCTTTTGGTCTAGTACTGTAGTAATAACTGAGATTGATTAGAAAGTAGTGTAAATAAATAGCCTTGGAAGGTGGTACATTTTTGTTTTGAAGAATGGGAAAACTTTCATAAGGGCTCAGGTTGAGCGGGGGTTTTTGTGCCTTTTTTTTTTTAATTGCTAAGAACACTTTTTTTATTTCATGCTAGGTTATTTCCCTCTTCATTCCCACCCCAGTTTAACACATGGCTGCTACTTACAACTCAGCTGTAGCAGAGGTACTGTACAGCATAGTAAGGCTGAAATTACACAGGTATGTGTTTCTGTTTCCGAAGGAGTGGACATGGAGGCATGAGCTACGTGTGGTGAAAGCACGAGGGTGGCACAGGGCCCAGTGTTGTCTTGGGAAGGTCAAAACTTAATTTGTAAAGTTCTTCACCTCTTGAAATCTCAAACATATTTTATTATATCTGGAATGTGTGTGTACTTGGAGAAAATAAAAATCTCTAGCGAGATCAGCTTATTCATACCATCTAGGATTTCGCTTATGTGCCTACCTGAGAGGAAGCAGTCCCTTGGCATAGAACGTGCTGTCTGCTGTGTCACTTGAACAGAATAGAAAGGTAAATATGTGTGGAAGTGATTAACATTATGCTCTTGAATTACTGCATGTCTTTAAGCACATTTTTAGTGTAACTGTCTGTTTTGACTCTCTGTTTTGCCAGGTGTTCCTGTAGTGTGTTGTAATATAACATGCTGGCATTAGGGCTCCTGTGGTAATATGCAGTGACACTGCTCTGTCCTGAAAGAGACTGGGGTGAAGACTTCAAGCTGGAGACATGCTCAGGCTGCTGAACTGCTCAGAGTGTCCTGGCAGCTACATATGGAGATTGCTGTCACCTTTTGCAGAGTTGCTGCTGGTTTTGAATTCATGTAGAGAGGAGTGTTGGTATAATTCTCATAGCTGGATCTGTCACTTTGTGCAGTCAGGTGACTCAGCAGAGGTTTCCCCAGTACCTGGATGTGATGTCTTCCAAGGTGTCTTTGCATCAGCCACCTATTGCTGCTGCTGATTTCCAAACTAACTAAATCTGGGAGCCACAATGCTAAACTACATCTGTGTTGAAAGTATTAAACATAACTTTTAAAGCAGGAAGCTGTGAGGTTGTCGTAATAGCTTGAGATTCTAGACACTGTATTTTGGTGGTCTTCCAGCTATTTGTCCGTGTGAGGTTCTGTGGGCAGTAAGAAAGGAGTGTCTGTGCCTCAAGAAAATGTACTGAAAGTAAACAGATCATTAATGTTGGCTTTTGCTCAGATCAAATGTAAATGCCTTTATTATATTATGTATTAATGGTCTTGGTTTGTTTGGGTTGCTTTATAATGCACAATTGTTTTAAAGGAAATTAATCTTTTTTGACTTTCTTCAAATACACCAAGCTTAACGAAAAGCAGTTTGAACTAGATGGGTTTAATGAGGCCTGCTTCTATCAAATTTACTGCTTTAAACTCAACTACAAATAAAGTGAATTAAAGACCAAATTATTTCAATACAGATGTGCATTGAACCGGAGTGTTATAATGATTAATTTCCTCAATTCCCAGTAGATTTTTGTGTCAACAGCCAAAAAAGAAGTTATTGACTTTACATTAAGCATAGTTTGGTCTAGTTGATTATATTGTTCAAGTGTAAATCAGTGGGTGGTAGAAGACTCTGTTGTATTGGAATTTTATTTTGTCTTAAGCAAATTATCTCATGCCTTATTAGCAGTGTTTAAAATATATAGTTCTGACTCCTCAAAGAGATCCTGGGGCTTTCAGAGGTGTTAGGGTTTCTCCTGTTCATTATGTAAGAACTTGTATATTCAAGCAGTTTTCTTCCTGCCCTGTCCTAAGAGCTTGTTGTTAAGACTCTGTAGTAGATTTTAATGTTTTGTGGCAAATTTGCTATTTTATTTAAAATTTTATTTTACAAGTGATGTTTAAGTTCAGTTTCAGCATATACAAATACGGAGACCATTTTCTATCTGAGATAAGCATGGTCTAGGTGCAAAACACTTCGCATAGCTTTCCTTACGAGTCCTGTCTTATACATCTGTTGCTCTAAATAGATGACTTCCATTTGTCTCTGCTTTTTATGGATTGCAGTCAGGAAACACGATTTGACCGTCTCCTGTCTCATACAAGGATAATGCTACAGGAGTATCTATTTTTTTGGTTGTGTTTTAAAGGGCTGCAGATGCCATGTGGAGTAGTTAATACTGTGTGTTTATCATTGTCAAAGAACTTGTATCCTCAAATGCATTCTCTTCTCCCATACCCAAACATGCCATCAAAATGGCATGTTAGAAATGATAGGGGTGGAAATAGATGATCCTGATAGACCTTTTTATATTTCAATTAAAAATTGCGCTGTGCATTTTTTTTTTTTTTAAAGCAGATTTCTAGTTGGGCATGACAGCCCTCCAGTTTGAAAAATAATTACTTTTGGATCAAACTTTCTGGTTTGTGTCTGTTATCAAGTTATCTATCGAAGAAAATAAGGTGAACGTTTAAAAGGTTCAGGTCAAAGGCAACTGATTCAGCTACACTGGAGGCTCCCATCTTTTAATTTAAAATGTATCTATGACTAACTGATTACCTCTCACATGTATAAAAAAAATATTGACATCCTGCTAAAATATGCAGTGAACTCACTTCTAGCCAAGTTGTGTAGGTTTCACTGGAGGCACACTGAAAGCATTGATATTCCTGTAACCTTTTGAGGCAAGATATGTGTTTAGTGTATTAATGAGCTGGTTGAAGTGATGTATAGTAATTTCATCCTTGGGTAAAAACAGATGTGAAAGATTCTGTTTTAATATTTAATCAAGCTCAAAGCCTCTGTTGGCTTGTTTAAGTTGACCTGACAGCATTATACCTGGAAACACTTTGAATTAAACCCTGAGTGCTTGACCTTATTCAAACAGTTGTAATTTAATAAGGCTGCTGTCTTTGTGGAGATCGTGCAACTAATGGGCAAATCTTTTCTTGGCCGGGATTGCTTTTATTGCAGTGGAAAAACTTGGTATCTGCTCTTCAAAAGATTTTCATCAGATGAAGTAATAAAAATGAAATAAAGAGCAAAAGAAGTTTTGTGCGAGAGCTGCTAGTCCTAGATTATAGTTAGAAAAGGAAATCAAGAAGATACTTGCTTTATTTGAATGTCTTCAGCATTCTTTCGTTACACGTTTCTGGCAATTGCTGTACTGTAGCTCATCTCTTGCCAGAATTTTTCTTAGGGCTAGGAAGCTCTGCTTCTAGGTGGTGTATATCGGTTTGGACTCAGTAAAGTCAGAGCTTGCATCAGTTTAAGGCAGATGGAATGCTTTGTAAAATTTTTGTTTGGTTGGGGTTGGTGTTTGTGTGGGTTTTTTTGTTTTGCCTCTTCCCCTGCTAGTGCCTGCAACAGTATTTCTTTGGCATGTTTTTAAAAAGAATGGTCCAGGGAGAGGTGGGGGGCAAACAAAGGCTTCAATGTTTGTGAACAAGTGTCATTGTATCAGCTAAAATTTTGTGAAAAGAGGTGGCAATGAAGTAGAAGAAAGATAAGCTGTGAGCATCAAAGTAGGTTTCAACATAGTATCTGGGGTCTAAATGAAGTAGTCTATGTAGTACTGAGACAGAGGAGAGCAGTTCTTTTTCATTAAATGTAATCACAAAGCTGGGAATGAAATAAGAGAAAAACATCAGCATCCATGTCTCCCTAATTCCATGTGTATATTCAAAGACTTAATATAATTGTTAGATTTCCTAAAGATTGACTGGGCAGAACTGCACTGTTGTTAAAATTTGCCATCAGATTTGTCAGTTTGACTGTCTGGTTTACCAAGGTTAAGCTTGTGTGTTAGTAATCCCAGAAACTATTTATTTTAAATAACAATACTAAAATCAGAATTAGTTTGAAACAATTTTTACTCTGAAATATAGCAACACTTACAGCTACAGTGTTGCAAAATATTGTCTGTTTGATGCTAAAGAGTATTAGTATAGCTTGAAAGTACATATTAAGCAAGGACTGCATCTGCTTACAAGAAAGCTTCCACATGCTCTAACGAATGTGCTGCGCTATGCCAAACAAAACAATAATTCATTAAAATCCATTTTTCTCACTATTGCAATATAACTTCTATTCTCAAATTCCATAAAGTGATTATAGTTTTACTGTAATAGAAGTTTTGTTGGTGTAGGTTATTATATTATAGCTTCATCATATTCCTAGGATGCAGTTGATAAACATGGTAGGTATGGATGCATGCATTCAACACTTCTGTTTTAGAATCAAGCAACAGATCAGGGTAAGCTTGAAAGCATTGTAAAGAATTACAGTAATACTGACTGATGCCCCAGAGTGGATCCAACACACTGTCATTTCTTCAGTTGTCATTTTTTTTGCAAAGGCATTAAAAGGAAATAACCGTTCAGAGTCCTCCTAAACCTTGCTGAAGGTAGTTGTTGCTGGTCTTTGACTTATGTGGGTGAAGAAAGGAAAAGAAATTCTAAAATAAGTGCTCTTTCACCTAGTAGTTAGTCATTTTACTGACACCTTATCTTTAGGGACTTTAATTGTTTCTGTAGGTTGAGAGCTTGATCATGGTTTGTCAAGCTCAAGAAATGTTGAGTTTGCTTCTCTGATCTGTCATCATGTTTTATGCAGTAGCCTGTTTCTTCTGAAGCTTGTGTTTCTACTAAAACTTTTGCTCAAGTACAGACATCAGTGACAGAAAGTGGCTGTCAGCAGTACGTTAGTATTAGGAACCTCTGGCAAGACTTTAGCTTCATTCTGTGCTTTTGTGGATCTTCTTCAGATTCTGCTTTGGCTGTTGAAATGTTTGCTAGCAGCATTTTGACACTTTATTGTTGCATGGTTTTACCCTGGAAGGGTGATGATGTGGTGCCTTTCACTTCAGAGGACTATGGAAATATGGTCCAGGCTCTTTACTGTGGGAGGTTATCTTGGCTGCTTGCAGGCTTATGTAAATGACAGGGAGTCTCAGACCATTTCTTTAAGAACAGGTGTCCATTTTAGGCTTATTCAGGGTAATTTCACGGTCTTGCAAGTTTCAACCATCTGGCCTATTGATTCCCTGTGGCAAAGGACATATGTGAAGGTAATGCCCTTTAACATAGTCATTCCTGGTTTGATTTCTTAGAATGTATCTGAAGCCACCTGACAAACACACTGGAGGAAACTCCATGTGCTGTACTTGCTAAAAGTACATTTCCCAGGCCTATTGCAGTAATACCATAGCTAGCTGGCAGGTTGCTTCTGTTGTCTCATTTTCTTGGTAGGACCTGGGGCTTTGCAGGTAACTGTTAATTGTTGCTTGAGTCGTGGGGACAGATGTGGCTGCCTCTTAGACCCAAGAGGTAGCAACTAATTTTGCTAATAGGACAGAGACTTCAACTCAGGCTTATTTGATTCAGATGTGATTGAACCAACACCCCATTTTTCCCATAAACAGGAGAAAAAAAAAGTAATTTTAGTGTTGTGGTAGATTGACAGGTTTTTTATGGATGGAAAGTATCTAGGTTCTAGGCTTCTTTCAGCAGTGCTAGTTTATTCTGAAATACCCATCTTGGATACACACTGCTAGAAAGGGTAGAGATGCTTAGAGTCTGGTCCAATATACAGAAGTAGTAGTGGTATTGGAGTGACAATTCCACTGAGGAGAAAGGTGGTACATTTGTTAAGGGTATCTGCTTGCTGATTTACTTTCTGCTTTCCTACATTAAAAAAAAAAAGGAAAGCAGTTGCAGTTACTTTGTGGCTGCAGTCAGCATCAGTCAGATACACTTTACCCATCTTCCCTCAGTAAAGTTGAACTTAATGGCCAGATCAGAGTTAACTTCTACTCAAGCAAAAATGTCAAGTAGGTTTTATGGAAATTGAGAGTAGCAAGTAAATGTCTTTGGAAGCATTACTGCTGAAAGAGGAGGGAGGACAGCTCTATTTTCATCTTTGTGTTTGATATTTCACATAATGGTAGAAGTAGTAGCCAGATAAAGAATTAATATATGATACTAGATTATATGTGGCACATGTTCCTTCTCAGTAAGATGAAGATCCAGAGTAAATAGCAAGGAGGAAGAATATTGGAGTTCTAAGTGTGAGCATGAGGGATATATTTTGAGAATTTGGAGCTGAGGAGGTAGTGAAGATAGATAATCCAGTCAGAAGCCGATTTCACTAGATGTGTTGTGCTGAGGAATGAACTATTCATAAATGTCCAAGATTGTAGATTAAGCTAATGTTTCTTAGTGTGAAACTAAGTACTTTCAAAATCTCATGGGTTTAAGGGATGTTTCATCTCTCTAGAATAAAGAGAGAAATCCTGAGTGTTGTTTTTCTGCTTTTATAGCAGCAGAAACAGATTTCACCATCTTGTTTAAAAGCAGGATCTACATGTTGTGTGCAATTAGCTTGCCAAGATAGCCAGATGTAATGAGGAGCAATGCTTTCATTTCTTTGGTGTAATGTTTCTGGCCTTTCTGACCTCTTCTCTCCCATCTTGTACCCATTACACAAAACTGGTTTCTAACCCCACATTTTTTCTGTTTGTGTACCTTAATGAAAGATGCAATACAGCTAGGAATTGCTTAATTTTATTTAATAAGATGATAGTGGAATCAAATTTAAGCCCTTTTGCCCTTGTTTTTTTGTGCGGGGTTTTTTGTTGCTGTTGCTGCAGACAGACTGAATACAAAATCGACAGCTCAGTGAGTGGGTTTTGCTTTGGTTGCACTGTTTGGCATGTATTTGTAAGAGATTAAGCTGGAATCTCTTGTATGTACAAGTGCCCCCATCCTCTTAGATCTTGTGTAATATAAGTACAAAACATTATTCTTGCCTGAGAAGTGTACAGTGATATTTTTGATTTGCAGACTCTCCAGAAGTTGTAGACTTGTAGTAAGAGTGGTATGCTTTCCAGTGGTTGGGATGAAAATGTTTAAAATTTACATTTGTAGTACTGATTAGAGAAATGCCTTTGAATTATTTTGTTGCAAGCTTCTCCATTTAATTTGCCTTCCTAAAAAATCAATGCATACATAGGTAATTAAACCAGAAATCAGACTAGGTTAGTTTCTTCAGTGGGAGGTGCAAATAATTTTACAACCTGTTTGTCATGACTACAGCTTTATTTTCTAAAGGTGCCAGCAATTAGCTGTGTTGATTTAGCTGTGTGCTTGGTATCAATACCTCGCTCTGTGCCTGCGGAGTGATCAGTGTCACATTGAGTGCTGTGTGCTAGGATCTAGCTAACATAGCTCTGTAACCAAGCCCAGGGGGGACTAGCAGCACGAGCAGCAGCTTGCTTTTGACAGCAGAATGTCCTTGTTGCTATTGATTAGATTGTTCAGTGAAGTGAAAAAACATTGATCCAGCTTTAAACTGGTAGTTATATGATAATCCTGGAGATGAATGAGTATCAAGTGGAGTATTGCCGGGGGGAGGTGACATGGGGGGAATCCAATACTGGTTTTCTTGTGTAACTAATAATAGGCTAATAAAAGTAAAACAAAAAAATAGATGTTTTATTATTTATATCTCCAGTAAATTTAATGTAACTAATAAATATGAACCAGATCTTTCTGCACAACAGATGTAAACAGCTGTAAAATGACATATGTCTCCTCTCTCTAATTTCCCAAATCCCTGTTCACTACTGCTTTCTAGTCTGGGCACTGGAAGTAATGCTGACATTTTCAGTGGTGGAGGATTGGGGCATTGCTGTTGTAGTTTTTTGGTGTCTGATTGGTGGTTATGTTTGGCACTGAGCTGCTCTGAAATGACATACTTATGTTTTAGAGCCAAAGTCAGTTTGTGTTTAGGTCCCATCTCATCCTCTGTTACATCCAAAGCTATCTGTATCGTGTTACTTTTTCATTGGAAAGCTAACTTACTTCCTTTTTTTTTTCCTTTCCTGAAATAAAGACTCTTGGGTCATTGTGGGGTGGAATATTAGTTTTGAGCTGGATCTCCTAACACTTGGTCTCCTAATTCTCAGATATTATCGGGCTAACATGGATGAATGAGATGGCACTGCTGGTGTTAATATTTTCTGGGATTGGAGTCTGCTTTGACTTTTGCACTCAAATATTTTACTTTCTTATGGGTTCTTCTTATGCAGCTCCCTTAAGGAATGAGGAAGGCATCTTGAATATAGGGTGGAAAGGCTCTCTTCCCCAGTCATTATTATGTCACTGTGTATTGCTTAGCCAATGTTTTGGCATCAGTAGTGGAGAATGCTAGCACCTCTGTGTTCCTGGCTATGAGTGTTGTGGTGCCTGCTCAGCCTGGGATCCAACGTAACTTAGGTTTGAGGGGTGACAGCATCTCAAAAGGTTGTGTTTGCAATGGTGAGCTCTTGAGTCCTTGTTACCACTATGTCTCACCAGTTTTTAGGGTTGTGGTACTAGGTTTAAGGGGCTTTTTTTCTTGCACTAGGTACTTATTTTGTACTCTGTAAAGATACAGTGGCACACACTTCGAGGAAGACGTCATGCAAAGATCCTTTGTGGAGATCTCAATTTCTTTGTTTGGTGTTGTCCACAGAGCCTTCTTCAGATATATGCAGCAGCTATGACTTAGTTTGAGAAATCATATTGGCAGAGCAGTCTGCAGGTCAGGCTTTAAGAATGCCAAAAGTCTTCCTCCTTCTCTGTAGACTGTTGTTGTTGATTTGGATTTTGGGGTTGCTTCAGATATAACAAGTCCAAACTCTGCCCTACAAGAACATTGCAGTCTTGGATTTTCAGCATTGTAACTTAGTTTGGGCAGGTCATGTTAATTAGAGATAATGATGCTAAGCTTATGGAGGCAAAAGTGGTTTCAGCATTATTCCTGTTCTACAAAACATTATTTCATTGTTTCCTTTTGGTGTATTTCTCTACTGCTCTTTTATCTTAGCTATGAGATGTAGTAGTCTTTCAGGAAGGTTAATGTTGACAGAGAAACTGCTCCTGCCTCCCCACCATTACCCTTAAATTTACTACTAGAGCATGAATGATCTTGTCTTATGTTTACCCTTCAGTCTTGCTTTATACATCTTGTGATCAGATGATTATGTACTTAATTGAGAAACTTGAAGTGGCAAATCAATTAAAGTGCTTGGCTGTAGTTGTCCTCAGTATCAAAATTGTGATGATATTGCAACAGAACCTGGTTGCAGCAGTTGCCTCCTTTGCCTTACATGCGGAGTTCAAGTGTATGCACCTGTGTGAAATACACATTTTTCCCTTTCTCCTGCCTCCCTGATAATCTGGATATAAACTGTTCTTTTGCCCAAGTTGTATATTTTGTTGCTCCAGCACAATTTGTTGTATGTAGTTGGGGAATTTAGGGGACCGCTACATTAGATCAATTGGGTATAAGTTAAGCCTGGACATTCACAGAAGTTATTCAGCTGCTTTATTTCTAGTGTCATTAAATGCTGTAACTTTTGATTTGTGGTTAGGTTACTGATGCTTAGATGGCAGGGGTAAGAGTTTGCAGCTCTGCTGTTCCTTTTGCAGAGCTACAACTGAAGAACTACTAAGAATTAGGCTTAAAAACTGTTCAAAAGGTGGGAAACTATGCAAAAGACTTCAGTTCTTTAATTTCTTTCTTATGGTTTTCCTTTGTAGAGGGGAGATGGGTAGAGTATTTAGAATGAAACAGAGATGCACTTTAACACTCAACATAAATTACACAAACATCGTAATGTACATTTATAGACAAACCCTTTTTTATAATCCAGTATTTTCAGAAGGTCCTTTCATGCAATGGGGAGGTGCACATTAGAGCTGTATACTGTTTTAAAAAGATAGTTTCAAGGACAGATGTGTTTTCAAAAATATGTTTAATGGGCTTAAGACTATTGTACACATTTATTGGTATGCAAAAATGCTCTTTCTGGCATTAGTTACTTCACTTACTCAAGTAGCATAAGATCAGCTTGAGTACTTTTGTCCACATAAACTAGGTATGCAGGGATTTGTCGCTGTAGGGGACAAATGCTGGATGGTTTTTGGGCCTGGGACCATATTTTCAGGACACTGGAAAATTCCCTTTTTCCCTACTGTGGTCAAAATAGAAATTTAGTATTTCTGGTGTCTTCCCTGGCCCTCGATCACATGACCAAGTGTTTTTATAATTTTTTCTTTGTACTACACAGTCAATACAGTTTTTATGCATACCTGATAGGCATTATTAACCTTATATCTAGGGCAAATAGTGAAGTTCTTTCAGAGAAATTATATTTGATGTAATCTCTGAGCAGATCAAGTATTGATGAGTGCATGTTGCTTAACTCTGCTAAATCAGAGCATGGAATGAAGACTGACAATCCCTTTTAAATTGCTTTATGTTGTAGTTGTCCCAGAAACTCTTCACTTCAATGGTTGCTGCACAGTGTTCTCACTTTTATCTCCAGTGTACTTGGGAGTTTGGGGTGGGAAGACAGTTCCATGTCTCTGTAGACTTAGTCTGAAAAGTTCTTGATGTAACCACTGCTGAGAATGAATTTATTATTAATTAATTTATTATCTTACTTTCTCTGACCTGACACATTTTGCTGACAAGTATGCTGTAGGCTTCTCTCCTTTTTCCCCCTCATATCATTTGGGGGATACATGCCTATGCTCACCGTGGCACAGTGACTCTGTGCAGAACTGAAGGCCAGCTGCATATTCAGCCTTAGTTACAAGGGATGGGGCCAGAGCTCCCAAGTGCTGGGTTCTCTTCAGTTGTGTTTAAGTGTTGTGGGAAGAGCAAAGAACAGGCCTTAAGTTTTGAGGTTTTTTCCAAACGGTGATGCTTTAATCAGCTATCCAAAGACAGTGTGAAAGGAGGAAAATTACAGATCCAAAGCAGAAACTGAAGCTCTTCATTGAAGTATTATTCTAGCAGCTGTTTGTAGCTTTATGCAGATGCTTTCAATTAAATGTGACTTACAAAAGCTGTAAAAATGCCCCAGTACACTGTTCAGAATTGTAGTGGAAATAAATTTCAAGTGGTGGACTGTGGGATTAACTAATGCAGTAAGAGATTTATGCCCCTGTATAAACAAAATTTGCAACATGGCTCTGACATCTTATGCAACTCTGTCAGGTGGTACCATTGTGATTTGTCTGCTGGTAGGTTGTGACTCTTAATTCTGTTTGGCTTCAGACATTTTATTTTAGGCTTTTACAGAATGTGCTTATGATGGTTGATAGAAGGAAATATTCTTGAGAAAATCAAGGGGCTGCCCAGAGATTATTGAACCTCCATCCTTGTCAGTGTTCAGGACTCTGATATTGATTTGCTGTGTTTCCCTGTTGTGTGGCTTGACATCAATTTATGTTTTTACACTGAATTTATCTCCTTTTATGGTGTGTCCAGAGAAGATTCACCAGAGGAGTTCTGGGGAAAAGTCATTCATCTTAAGAGATACTGTTTTCCAGGAGTGTGTATAGGTTTGTATGGGGAATATGTTTTCCCTCAGCTGATGACTTCAGTATTCCATTATACTTTCATTCCACCTTTCCCCAGCAAGCAGTGCAGATGCTGTGGAGAATGCTGGTCAGCAGACTGTGAAGATGCTCAGCAGGCTGGAGCATCTCTCCTTTGAAGACAGGATGAGAGAGTTGTGCTTGTTGCACCTGCAGAAGAGAAGGCTCCGGGGATAATGTATATCACCTTCCAGTATCTGAAAGGGCCTACGGGAAGGACTTTTTACAAATATATGTAGTGTAGGTCAAGGGGTAATGACTTTGAATTGAAAGGGTTAAGAGCAGGTTCAGCTGAAATGGTTAGAGTGAGGTTTAGTACTCTATTAGATACTAGGAAGAAATTCTTTACTGTGAGGGTGGTGAAGAATTGAACAGGTTGCCCAGTGAAGTGGGCATGTCCCATCCCTGTGAGTTTTCAAGATGGGGTTGGATAGGGCTTTGAGCAAGGTGCTCTAGTGAAACATACACGTGCATATGCACACACCCCAGTGGCAGGGGGTTGGAACTAGATGATCTTTATGGTCCCTTCCAACCCAAAGCATTCTATGATTCTGCAGATTCACAGGAGTAGGGCAGATGTCTTAGTGAAAGTGTTGGTTTTTCCTAGAAAGCAGTGCTGGAGTAGTGACTGTACTGCATGATTAACTATGATTATGGGCAAGGGAACATCCTTTCTCCCAGGGAACAGAAGTCTAAAATTTTAGAAAAATACTCTTGTAATGTCCTTCTTCCTGAAGAAGATAATATGTAAAAAATACTTTACTTCATTCTGTACCTGTGGGTATTACCTGTAGTTACTGTGAAGGAGAATGGTGTCACTGCATGAAAGATCTCATAATTAAAGTTGATGTTTTGGGGATGTTACAGTGCTACTTTTTTCTCCTGAGCTTCTGGGAGAGAGATGGTGTTAGGAAACACAGAATCACAATATTAACAGCAGCTTTTGCTTACAGCTGCTGTTTTCTCTCCTAGTGGTTTATGATACAGAGATGTTCTTCCCCTTGTTTTTAGTGTGGCAAAGGGGCATGATATGTAACCAAGTTATTAGTTCTCATCAGTCTTTTCCAGCACTCCTTGAACAATGAACTTCAGTAAAGAACTGTCAAACTTCTAATTGTTCTCATATGAGTATTCAGTCATTGAATAGCAATGATAACAATTAAAAGTAATATAAATCTGCAGATTGTGTGGGCTGTCACTGATACAGGATTTGGAGGGACCTTTTGAGAGCCTTTTTCTTAACAGGTAGAAATCAGGTAGAAATCCCTGACTTCCTAAATCAACACTTCTGTCTGCCTGTATAGTCTTACTGTATCAGTTGGAGTGCCTTGGCCATTTGGAGTTTGAATTTGTTATCAGAGGGGCCTACAAGGGGGATTAAAAGTACATTATCAAGAAAAATTGATTTTTGCCTTTCTGTATATCTTTCTTTAATATATAGAGTTAATCAAGTATTAATTTATTGGCAGGTTGAAAATGTAGATCTGAGACTGTTTTGAAATATCAAAGTGGTCTGTGCTTGGTCTGAGTGCTACTAGATGTGTCCCAAACAAGAAATAAACCCACGACTATTACAATGAGGTTCCTGATCCCAGATAAGTGCCACAGAATAAGTTGTGTGATTTAGGTTTGTCTCTCAAGTTCTATCAAACATCATTTCCAGAAATAGTCTGTAATTTTAAAGAACTAAGAAAGATTAGAGTGAGAAGTTAGTTTCAGTTGCTTGATTCATGTATTTTGGCTTTTAAGCTTTGCTATGTTTTGAGTAATAACGATATGCAGGGGGGTTGTGCGATGTTAATACTTTCCCCTTCCTTTCCCCCATCTTTTTCCTACTATCGTCATGTTTTGTCACTGTCAAGGGTAGATTTATTCAACTGTAGATTTATTTCTCATTCAAACTGTTGTTTTTGTTGGCAGGAGCTACAAGCAAGTCTGTGAAATTATGTAATGTCTGAAAAGTTATGTTCATGATTAATTAGCCTATCATGAAACTATTTTAGTGTGTGTGGAATAACTAGATCATATTTTTTTATTTATTTGGCAGGGGTAGAAGGCACTCTGGTCAGATCAAGGAACTTCAGAGTGCTTTGTATTAACTATTTGGTACATTACCTGTTTACATTTGGAACATGAAATGTATGTCTTTTTTATTGGTCACTTAATGTGAACCTTGGTTTTTTTTGGTTTTTTTAAGGAAACGAGCTTGGGCTGCAGGTATTCCTTTTTTCCCATCTTGTAAAATTTATAGTTGTTTGCTTAAAGCTGAACACCCTTTAAATGGCATACTCAAAGAAAACTTTGCCAGAAGTTAAAAAATGGGGTAATGATACGTTATTTCTGAACTGTATGGACATGAATGGCACAGCTCTCTTGGCAGTGGAGTCAAGATCTCAAGCAGAATTTGAAGTCTGGAGGGAACTTTATTATTTATGCTACAGGACTTTCTCTTTGCTTCCCCTCCGCCAAAAAAAATATAAAAAAGATATCCTAGTGGAGTTAGGTTACAATCTGAAAATTCAAAGGTATAGATATTGACCCTTTCACATGTTGATTTATTTATTAAGACTTCTTGCTAGTAATGAATACCTCTAGGTTTTATTGTAAGCATCAAAGTAGAGGGAGAGAAAAGGTGTCTTCTGTGGGTTGGGCTATAAAGAGGTATAAATAGCCTGTTACTGAAGTGATCATGTTTTAGACAAGTAGTTTTCAAAACTTTTTCTGTCCTCTTAAAAACTTCTGATTTTCATCACTGAAGTGCTATTTCAGAAATCCTTGCTTTTTGGAAATTTGAAGGAGATACTGTGCCCATCCTAAATGTAATTACTCATTTAAACCAGCTTTGCCGTTAAAAAACACCATATATAATTTTTTTGTTTTCACTAAGTTGACAACATTCTTTCTTATGGTGGAAGTGTGAATGCTTAGTTGTAAGTACTTTAAATACTGGAAAGTTGAGGCACGAACAGATAAGAGCTGTAAATAATGATTTTATTTACACTATTAAGAAACAGTGGTATAGTCAATCTTCTCGTTGTGTCTCAGGATCCGCTATCTACTTGGTACTTCAGAGTGGTTAAGGGAGGTACTTTGCTCATACTAGCCTATATGGGAGCCTGAAATATGTACTCTGTAGGGATCAGAATTGCAGGCTTCATTGCAGTGATCAGATTTTTGTTGTATTTATCTGCTGGTGCTAAAACAGCTGAATAGTGCATGCACAAACTGAAAAAGTGAAATATAAAATTGAGTGGTTTACTTGTCTCTTGGTCTTACAGGCTAATCCAGTCCTAAAGAGTTTTCAGTGAGTTGTACAGGGTAGCTCTTGTCATGCTGCTTGTCCATTTCCATTGAGATACTGTATTTTCTCCTGTGTGTGAAGGAAGAGGCAAGGGAAACATCTTTGCACAGAAAATTTTGTCATGAAGTGGATTCCTGCAGTGTGTTTTAATGAGTATATTGTTGTCTTGTCCCAGCCATGCTCTGCACTCATTTGGAATTAGATGAAAAGTGTTTTTGCAGTTCCACTGAACAAGAAAACTTGCAGTGGAAGTAGTTTGAGTACTACTAGTGAGAATTTTACTTTAATGGCCAGGTCCCTTAACTGTGGATGATGCTGTAGGTACAGATTATTTCATTGGCTAGTTCTTTTCCTGGTTGGAAGCAAACAGGAACTGCTTCCTGGCAGAGATGAAAGGAGGTTTATTCTAGAAGATTTCCATTTCAAACTTGGGTATGGTCCAAGAGTGCTGTTAGGTGGATTTGCTAAGTGATGATTTCTTAATTCATTCTTTCCTTTGGTTTTGTCTTTTTGTTGAAGTTGCTTATCACCTTCTGTAGGCTATCAGCAGTCCAGTTTCTCTTTTTGAAGCAGAGTGTAACTACCTTAGAAGCACTGTTTAAAAATAGTCACAAAATTACCAATAGTCACAAAATTAGTCAACAAGCTGCTGACTTCGTGAACTTTATGACCTTTCTCCTGTCCTTTTTTGTCCTTTTGCACAAATGCTGATGCTAGAATTCATATGTTTTCCTTGAGTAACATGGCAATTTAATATTATTGGTAGGACAGAGAATGGCCTCATGGGCTTCAGAGTCTTTAATACTTGGAATAGTGTAGAAGATAAATTGGAACCAGTGCTTGAGAGGCTCAGTGGATTTGTTTCTAAAAGCCACACAATACAAGTTACTGCAATTATTTTTTTTTAATTCCCCCTTCTCCCCCTGCAGTCCCCCAGCTTAAATGTAACACTTAAGGCAAGTTTTAAGCCTCTTTCCTTCAAGAGACTTTCATTTAATTTTATGTAATAGGCCTGCTTGAAAGCCTTTCTAAGAAGAAAAATTGGTCTTCTGTGAAATGTTTACTGGCTTTGTTCTGAGCTGTTCAAGCTCTGGTTTACACCACATGGCTAGTTAGTGCTTTATTATATTCTAGGGGAGATTATTTTACTCTATTGGTAAAATGACCTACTTTAATTTGAAAAAAAAAATATGCTTTTTGATTTGGGGGGTTGTGATTTCTTGATAGTATGTCACTATTGAACATGATCTATATATAAGCTGTGTCATTTGTTGGAAGTGCCAGCCTCTTAGGTAACTCCTTGGAATGCAGGGCTACTGTGCCTATTCACCTTTATTATCCTCTGCCATGGATTTCAGCACACGATCAAGCAAAAAAATGCCACTCTTCCAAGTCTTGTATAAGATGCACTGTATGTACTTTACAGAGCTGGCAGATTTTAAATGGCTTTGTGTCTTGGGCAATGGCTTGTAAAGGTAAATGCCTGCAAGTGATTTCAGTGTCTTGGCTGTTGAATAAACTGCTTTTCTTCTCTCAAGAATAAAGTTGAGTTCCTGTCAGGGGAAAAAGAATGAAGCTGCTAGCATTTAATTAGCTGTTTGTCCACATCCTCTTGCTTCAGAAAGGACACCAGGAATTATTTCATTTTTAAAAGACTAAAAAGATAAATAAGTAGATTTGCATTACTTGTATTCATCTGCAGCTCACCTGGCGGAGAAGTATCTCAGTGCCAGTGTTTTTTACTGGGTAGAAACCAGTGACTAAAAAACAAATGGTCAATGGCCAAGCTGCTGCCACTTGTTCCCTGTAAGGATATGAGCTTAGTCATGTCATTTTTCTGCTTCTTGGGCCTTGGTAAGAGAAGTGGCTATATTATTTAGAATGATGTAATTGATACTGCATTTGCTCTTGAAATAACTGAACAGCAAGGGTGTCAAGTTATATGCATCAGTTAAACAAAATAGGTTTTTGTTTAAAAACCCAAAATGTGTACAACAAAAACAAAATCTACGTGCTCTCTATTTAAAGCGTCTGTTTCATAATCACATCAGTGCAAGAAATCTAAAGAAATCATTTTCTTGTAATCCCATATCAGGTTCTGGAATTTGTGGCCAAAATAATTTTGCTTTGGTCCTAATATTTTTTCCCTTCCTAGTACTTTACCTTATATGAGGCAACTAGGCAGGATATGTCTTGACTTTGTGCAGAAATTCACCTACTTCATCTTGGAGTAGAACAGGGCTCTGTTTGTTTTATTTCGAATTGCATTTCAAGCACTAGCCCAGTTTCAAAAAGCCCTGCTTCTGTATTTAGTATACTGCTATTCAAATCTAGATTGTGCTGACAGTAAATTTGCCCCAAAGAGTAAACTAGATAAAATATGCATATGATCAATTTAATATGCAATTAAACATTTTCCCTGAGCAATTAGCATCAAGACAACTAATAATTATCCTGTGCCACTCTGCAAACATTATACACATTTATGTAGGATGACTTTGGTAATAAGTTATGGATAAAAATATGCATATATACAAACATCTGAGTAAACATAATATCATAGCAATGAAGCATGTGCTTTTCATACTGGAGTTTATTTAATCTGTGTAAAAACAATGTGTTTCCCCAAAGAATGTAAAAGTTGACATGGCCACGTGATCATGGTCTGTGAATTGCACCACAGCTTACCTCGTGGTTACGTGCATCACCTGCTTCATTCCAGTCACAGTGCAGTAAAAGATTAAATTTGGAGTTGGAAAATGCAATGTCATTTGAACAACTGTATATACCCGTGACAAAAACCAGTGGATACCATGTTCAGAAGTCTCCTAAGCATATGAAGAAACTGAGATAAAGAAGACATTGTGGAAATTAGCATGTGATGAGCAGGATTGTCAAAAGCTAGATACATAATGCACTTTACCTTTGAATGAATACTTAGAAGTGTACTTGAAGGTGAGACTTGAAGGACATCCTTTTTATTATAAGGAGTGCATGGCAATAACAAATGTGTGATGCTCTTAAGACATTTAGATGGATTTTAAAAATTGAGTTTTGAAGGAATGGGGAAGTGTAAAAACTCATTACGTTGGAGAAAAAAAAATTGAGCTACATTAAATGAAAAGGTGTCACTTGGAAGATGTGGCATTCTTTGACTAGTGGTAGATATGTAAGGAGTGACACAGCTTGTGGATAATCTGCTTGGTTGGATCTGCAGTAGTGATTTTGCTTTGGTTGTGGAAGTCAGTGGACTACTTGGAGAGGCAATGAAGAAAAGCAAGCCTGTTGTTGGTACACTTGAAGTTGCTTTGTGTGACAGATTGAAGAGTGTAATATAACAAACACAGGTATACAAACAAAAAAGTCTTTCAGCCAGAAGCTGGATCTTATAGGTTTTGAACCAGTTGCTGGTCTCATAGTAGGCAAGTAAGGGAGGAGAAAGGGTAAATTTTGGAATTCAAAAATGTTGTAGCCCCTTAAATTTTAAGTGTTATTGAAATATCTTTTCAATGAGTCGGAAGACAGAAGTTACCTGTGTCTTAGGTGTCAAGAAAATGGAACTGAGTTATCTTTATATAAAGTCTAACTTAAAAATGAGTTTTGAATTAATTTCCCGAGGGTGCCTTGCGGAAGGTGAAAGAAGGGGTCAAACCCAGTTGTAGTTGAATGTGGAATTGCCTACATGCAGTACCAACGCTGCATGGTCTGTTCAGTTTCATCTGTTTGATAGAGGCAACTTTAGGTGTGTATTCCTGAAGGAACTGTATTGCCACAGGTATTAATAATGTAGCTGAAAAGTGTTAAAATAACTTTTTTCCCTTCGTCTTTTCACTTCAAAACCATTGAAGATAGACTTTCAAGAAGGCTGAAGACTGCTTGGCTCAAGGTTATGTTTACACAATGTAGGTAATGGTCATCAGAATTGGAGGAAGATGCAAACAGAAAACTGCAGTGTACATAGGAGGTATTTACAGCTTGAGCTGTTGATAACCTGGTAAGCAAAAGTACCTTATAGTGGCAGGTTCTGTAGCTGGGCTCTGATCTCAGATCAGAGAATGTATAAGATGGAATTTGAGTTTTACTTTCTTCATAGCCCAGTTATAATAATAGCCTTGGCTACCGAACTACTTATTATTTAAAAACACCCTTACTATTACAATGGTAAGGTGAATACATTTTTCAATTGTTTAGTCCCAGGTGCAGAAACCTACAAATTAAAGAAAAAATTCATTCCCATTCAGAAGGGGAAAGCTTGCTTTCTTCTGTAGTGCTGCCGCAGTGTGCTGTTATTGACTAGGGCAGAGTTTTATTTTATTTATAGTAGTTATTGTAGGATATCTTGGGTTTGTGCTGGAAATGGTGTTGACAATGCAGGGATAGTTCTGGGTATTGCTGAGCAGTGCTTACACGGAGTCAAGGAATCTCCTACTTCTCCCTGCCAGTGAGGAGGCTGGAGGTGCTCAAGAATCCTGGAGGTTATCTAGGCAGGGCGGCTGATTCCAGCTGACCAAAGGGATGTTCCATACCATAAAATGTTATGCTCAGTGTATAAAGTGGGAGCAAGAAGAAGGTAGTGGGGTACAGCAACACAGGGTGATTGATGGTTTTTGTCTTCCCAAGTAACCATTACATACAAGGGGGCCCCGCTCTCCTGGCGATGGCTGAACACCTGCCTGCCCCTGGGCACTGGTGCATCAATTCCTTGGTGTGCTTTGCTTGTGTATGTGGCTTTTGCTTTGGCTGTTAACCTGTCTTCATCTCAACCCATGAGTTTTCCACCTTGACTCTTCTGATTCTCTCCCCATCCCCATGTGGGGGTAATGAGCAAGCAGCTGCATGGATCTTAGTTGCCAGCTGGGGTTTAACTATGGCACATAGAAATTACTGTAAGATCACAGAAGGGATACAATTTAAATAAGTAAAGTAGCAGAGATTGTTGACAGAAACAGTAGCAGGGGCTACACTTATCCAAGGGTTGTTTTTAGACTGACTTTAGTAATTCCATGTGTCTGTTGAGTTTGGACTTTAGTTGGAAAGCCTCACTTCTGTAAGTGTAGAGGCTTTATATTCATTCTATTGAAAATTAAAGCTGAGCCTCCAGAGGACCAGGAGACTTAGCTGTATTTTTGAGCTGCTGCTTTGCACCTTTCTCTAGATGTCTGTGCTTGCTTTGGGTGGTGGTTTTTGAGCACAAAGTGGGATTTTAATATTTTCAGTGGATATAAACTACAAATGAAACATGAATGCAGCTTGGCTTATGTGCAGCTAATTAAGTCTAAGCTAATCTAGTATTACTCTTGTGGTTCGATGGCTTTGGGGCGTGTGAATCCAGGAGGACATGAAGTGTTTTAAATTTACTCTTTTTGCATAGTTCTAGGTATCTCTGATGGTTACCTTGTATATCACAGTGCCCTTAGAGAGATATCCTTTCAAAGTACAGGAGGGAGATGTGAGCAGAGAGAGCCACAAAGCCACTGTGTAGTAAGGAAGTGAGTTTTATACCAAAAAAAAGCAAACAAACCTGCATTCTAGCAGTGATGATAATCTTTGGGGGGAAGAGGAGAAGTTTCAGACTGTACCTTTTCCTCAATACACACCATTTATGCAGTTAGTTGATTTAAAAGTGTAATAAAGAAAGTTCACAGCCTGGTCAGTCCTCTCTTTTTGGAGCTGCCTTTGTACTGGCCCTTGCTTTGTGCTCTTTGAATGCATAACTGCTACATTAAGGTTTGTAGCAGGTGTAATGTTGCCACAGTTCTGCCTGTCAGGATGTGTTTGCCATCATTTGAGTTAGTGTGTACTGCTTACCATCCTTTGCGGGCCCGTAGGACTAACATGGGAACTACTGGAGAGTTAGCAAGGTGCTTTTAAAATTTGGGGTTTAGTTTAACTTACAGTTCCTGAAACATGATGATGCTTTTTCTCAGATGTTGAAAGTAAACTGGTTTTTACACACACAGAATAGATGCAAGAAAGGGATTGCAGCTGAAAGGACTCACAGAACCTTGTCTTGCCTGGGACCAAGAGCAGCTGCTTCAGTAGCTGAGATAAAAATCAGTACCTGTTGCTGATAGAGCTTTTGCTTTTCAATATTAATATTTTAAAAAACAGTATTTAGAGATGCTTCTGGCAGTATTTCTTGTTGAGAGACTTCTTTTTTCAAACTATGGTAAAAACAAAAAAGAAAAAAAAAAGTGCAGATAGCCCTAGAAGGTACTTTGTGAAAATGTAGGTATTCTGAGAAAGCCAGCTTGCTGCTTTCTGTCCTTCCTAAGGCTGTAAATAGGCTGGGGCCTGGACAGTGGGTCTGTATTGAAGGTCATGGCAGCTTCACTTGTCAGTAGAATTTACCCCTCTATCCTGGTAACCTTGTAATTACTTACATGCTGTTTCTGTTCATAGGATAATAGAGATCTAATGTTTGGGTATCGTGCATAAGGATGTGTTTTCCAGCAGGTAGTCAGATGATGTTGAGGTGGTTCTGAAAACACATGGAGAGGCAGTTGTAAATGTGAACAGTTGAGGTTTTTGGTTTACTAGTCAAATTTCTTGGGAGTGTGTGTGAAACTTTTAATTTCTTTTAATGTGCGTTTAACACTTAATGAGATGGCACTTAAGACTGTGATTGTGTGTACACAGCTAATGTGTAACAGTTTTCAGACAATCTGTTTAAAACCTCAGAGTGCTATAGCAATGCAAATAGTAATCTTCTTGCTTTGAGTGGGATTTCTAGTTTTGGGTAACTTTGTATACTCAGATAAAGTAAAATAAAACCTTTCAGGACCTAATGTGACTTCTTCGGGGGTGGCATGTTAACATGCTAAATGTTTTAAGAATTTCATGGTAACTATAAATATAATCAAATTAGCATATAAATTCCACAAGCATAGAAACTACATAGGAAAAAAATTGTTATTTTGGGCCATAGTCCTGAGACAAGTTCTGGCATAAGGTAACAGAAGTCCAGCTGAATTTTTACCAAGGATTGATTTTGTGCAGGAGCAAAGCCTTTTAGTTTCTCAGAACAGATAGCTGTGAGTCATTAAAATAAACAAAATAATTTACTGGTTGCATAAATTACTTCTAAGTCTTTGCTTAATCATGGACACTGCACTAGTTTAACTAATGCTATCACTATGTTGTTATTTATAAATTAGTGATGATATGAAAGGTGTCCTTGCCTATGGCAGGGCAGTTGGAATTAGATTTTTATCCTTTCTAACCTAAACCGTTCTATGATTCTTTATTTTTTGTGGACCAGTCAGAATGCAGAATATGTGAAGACTGTGAGCAGTAAGGATAGTGGGTCCTTAATGTTTCACAATGTGTAAACTATGTCAAATTGTTAAAATGCTTTTGGGTTTTGTGGGGCTTTGGGGTGGTTTTTTTCAGTTGGATCAATTACAAAACACTTATTGAAGGCACTAAACCAATATTTTTCATCTTTAGTCTTTATCTGTAGCACAAACTTTTATTAAACATGGTTTTTACTCTTGTGTTTTAGTGACTGAAATAACGAAGCTATAAACAAAATTTAGTGTATACACATCCATATATTTTTAGTGAAAACTATTTCAAGTGTTAGAATAATCACAATCAATTATTGTTTAGAATAATTTTGAAATGATAAATGTGAAATTGGATTTTGGTGGTGTTTTCTGGTGATACAATATTATCATACAGTACATAGTTTTAACACTATTTAGAGGACTGATGGACTGAAGTTCTTGTATGTATGATGTTTTAAGGGATTGATTGACTATGTCAGTTGAATGTGTGATGCTTAAATAAGTACAGTTCAATTTCTACTTGAAAAGTAAAATAAAAACCCAGCCTGTTTACAGGTGCTGAGTTGATGGTCTGTTATTGCTCCTTGGTGTGTATATATATATATATATATATATTTTAAATCAGTTTCCNTTTACAGGTGCTGAGTTGATGGTCTGTTATTGCTCCTTGGTGTGTATATATATATATATATATATTTTAAATCAGTTTCCTGACTGCTCTTTGTGAAACTTCAATTTCTGAATGCATGTTAGCATAAGGGATGAATTTTCTGTAAATTTGCTCTTACTGCAATTGGGAATACAGTTATTAGAACAAGGCAGTCTTTTAAATTTGAATGTTCAGTTTCTAGTAACCTAGCAAACTAAATTGTTTTACAAGTTGTCATATACCTTGTTTGCAAAATTAAAGGGATGAAAAATTCTTCTCAGCTTATTAGTTCTGTTGAAGCAATAGTATGTTACTTGGGAAAGTTATTCAGACCTCCCTTGTGTAACAGAGCAGACACCATACTCCTAAAGCTTTTGCAACACAAATATTAATATTAAATATTAACACAAAAAAAGTATTACTGGTTCATCTGGTACAAAACACTGCAGCGTTGAATAACTGACTTGAAAAGAACTCCTGTAAGAGACAAAATTGAATTAACCTTCCTGAAGACTAATCATTGTTTTTCAAAAGATATGTGATGGCTATATTTTAGAAGATTACTGATTAGAAAAATAGATTAATTTCTCTTAGAGTTCTCTTTGATTAAGGTAGGAGGTGTATTGGTGTTTGGTCTACATTCTGCAGCTGTTAATAAACAGCTAAGAAAATGCACCAGCCCCCCCAAAATTAACCCCAAACCCCCTTAGTTTATGCTAATTGAGACAGTTGTGAGCCAGAACTAATACTACCAGTATGAATCCAGGCTTGCTTTGACTGTGCAGGCTAAAGCAAATTGAAATGATGTCTTGTTGACTGTGCTGACAGGAGTGTGTGTGTATTCTTTCAGTAGTTGAGAGAACAGACCCTGTAGTACAGTTATGAATGTTAATGCCTTCAAAGAATATACTGGAGCCTGTAAGTTTCTTGGAAACTTGTATATGAAGTGATAGGATTTGCAAGCTCTTTGTGATTAGTTTTGGTATGGGAACATCAGTCTTTGTAGCCCTGAACTGCCAACAACCTTTGTCCTTTATTTTACCTTCAGGGGAAAAAAATGGAGGCGGAGGGGGGGGGACATGTTTGAAATAGGGAAGTAAATGAATGTTGGCTAATGGCCGTGTCTTTTCCTAGAGCAAAAAAAAATATCTTAGAAAGATAGATGAGATTGTGGACCTGGATTTGAATGATATGTGAAGCTTTGTAAATTATTTATCAGCGCAAGCCTGTTAAAGCACTATTACATGGAAGGGAAAGAGCATGGTATGGTTGCCAAGAGGAGATTTTTACTGGATTCCACTAAAAGAATAATATGTCTTTTAAATTTATCTTTATTAAACTTTAGGCAGCAGTTAAGAAATGTCCACACAATGCTGCAAAATCTGTTTAAATAGCTCTGGACCCTTTTTCTGCTGCTGATTATTAGCATAGCTTATGTATTTTGGTTTTTTTGTTAGTATCATTTTGCTCCCGTGACGTATCTGATAAAAGCAAACTGATGGGAAAGATCTGTTGAATTATATCTGACTGGCAAGAACAGTAACTAAATAATTCTATTTCATCTTATTTATATATACGTTGTTTTTAACAAGTGAAAAGTCCTGCAAGTAATTGGTATAACCCTTCCCACCTATAGAACTACTGATCTCATTCAATGTCATCCTTCTAAAACTGACAACACCAATAATACTTTATTTTTGAAAGCTGTTTTATAACTTAAACGATTGTTTTTATCCAAGTAGCAATTTGATATTTCAGCTGATCACGTTTGTTGCTATTGGTTAGAAGGAGGTTACAGCAGTTCTCTTTTGTAGATGATGGAAGAGAACAGACATATCCTTATTTAACAAAAACTTCAGCTCTGTTTATCTTTTATGTATATTCTTTGGGGTATACAAGTATGTCAATATTTCAGTAATTGGATTGTGAAGAGTTGAACATGAGCAGATCTTCTGAGGACTAAGTTTTCAGAATAAGTATGGTGCCTTGGGGTATGTTTATATGGAAGTATGTTTGTGTGTGTTCCTCTTCTATGGCTAGGACAAACTTACCTTCCTGGTGTCAGCATTCTTCATGCTGCTTGACTTAAGATGGTCATAAAGCTTAATAACATAAAAGTAGTTTCAATATTTCTGTGTTACATTGTGTTGAGATGTAAGGGCACATCACCATGGAACTAATTCTTTCACAAGAATACCCTTAAAAACAAGCATTCCCCACTTCCCAGATTTGTAATGAAATACAGATTTATAGGTCAAGTGAAGATAGCCTGCCAGCTTTCAAAGTATTGTAGCATAAAGAGGAAATGGAGAATGAAGATAAAGCCAGTAAATGATTGCTTTGATATGTTAAACTAATTGCATTGCCTGCCTGAATCTGGAAACTACAAATTTGTGTAAGAAACCATTTTAATCTGTGTCATTGTGATACTCTGCTAGAAGGTACTCTGTTTTATTTGGGAGAAATAGTTGCATATGATTTTATTTGTTACAGACCTGTTTACAGATACTTCCATGTAGTCATTAATACATTAATATTTTGTATGTTGCAGGTTAGTGTTTCCATTAAAGCTCTAAAATGTAATGCAGAAACTATATAAAAGATATTTGTTCTCTGATAGTTTGTCATGTAATTGATAAGGAAGATGGGAAGTAAATTTGTGTCAGTTCTGAAGTAATTCTCTGAAGAGTTCTGTGTATTGCTTCTAGACTTTGAAAGATTTGCGTGTTTTTTATTATGAATGTGCATCAAAGCTGATGGAACTCATCAGACTGGCATGGATAACTCTTGATTTGTTAAATCCAGTGCTTTTCCCTGAAATGGTAGCGTTAGAGGGGGATATGAGGTGTATTGGATTTCCAAGTAATAAAATATGACTTGAATTTGAGAGTTTTTAAAAGTTTGTTTTCTTGTGTAAAGGAACTTTATTTGTCTGTAATAAAGACTAGTTTACGTCTTGATCTTTGAGTACTGCTACATTTGAAGAACAAGTGATTGTGTTCTGGAGTTGCAATTGTGTGCAAGAATAGTGTCTCAAGTTCTAATTTTTCCTTGTTTTTGTTAACACACTCTTGTACTGAAACATTTACGTGGATTAATACACAGGGTGGCTTATTATGGGCCAACTTGAAGTTTATGAAATATGTTAAGATAAAAACTTTGTAACAGAGTGAAGTCGACATTTGCCTTGGCAATTAGTATGTGGTACAGCAGAATACCGAGTAAAAGCCATGGAGGCTGGTGGATTTTGGTTTGGGGTTTTTTGTTAGCTAACTGTCTGTTTATTTTTAAATCTAGCCACGAGCTGATCCCATCCCGATATGTAGCTTTTGCTTGGGAACGAAAGAATCAAATCGTGAAAAAAAACCAGAAGAGCTCTTGTCTTGTGCAGATTGTGGCAGCAGTGGTAAGTTGGCTGAATTTACAAATACTAGAAATGTTTATGTTTTAGTATGTCTTTTAAAAAAAATTTTGAACTTGTGAACCTTATCCTCTCTTTGAAAAAACATAGATCAAGAACTGAAACCAGGGGGACAGAGGAGTTTGTTGTTGTTTTTCTTGGTTTTGTTTGTCGATTTTGTTTTTGTTTGTTTTTTTAAAACTAGAATTTTGTCATCTGTATAATTAGGATAATTACAAGTGAGAGGTATGATTTCGTCTTTATGTCAAAGTATAGATCTGCTGAGTAAATTAAGAGGAGAAAACCACACTTTTACAATACAAGAATTCAGTTGTTGTTTGGGATCTGTGTTGGCTCTGAAAACTCAGTTTTGCGTTGTGACACCAAATAATGATCAAGAATTTGTTCTGATCTGTTGCACAGATCTGCAACATTTCAGAAGCTGAGGAATAGTAATAAAGACTGTGTAGCAGTCTCTGTATCCAGTTCATATTTTTATAAAATTATAGTGTTACTCAAGAGGGAATTTGAATAATATTTCAGGTAACGTACCACATCAGGTGGGCAGCCTGTCACTTGTCAGGCACAAGATAATGTCCCTACTGATTGCACGTACCTTACTCCCATGTGATGCAGCAGCTCTTGCAGACTCTGGCTGTTCCTAACGTGGGTGCTTCTCTTCTCTGTGATGACCAGTGCTGGGGCCCAAGGGAACAGCCTGAACTTGTGTCAGGGGAGGTTTAGAAAAAGCTTCTTCACCCAGAGGGTGATTGTGCACTAGAGCAGGCTCCCCAGGTGACTGGTCACTGCACCAAGGCTGACAGAGCTCAAGAAGCATTTGGAAAATGCTCTCAGGCACAGGATGTGACTCTTGGGGATGCCCTGTGAAGGGCCAGGAGTTGGATGCGATGATCCTTGCGGGTCCCTTCCAGCTCCAGATATTCTGTGATTCAGTGAATCTGGAGTCCATGAGTATCAGCATTTTGTAGGTATGCTGACAGTAGCTATGGCAGTTCTCAGGACAGCTTGCATCAGTACTTGAGTAAAAACAAAACAGTATGGATAAAAACATGTTTTCAGTTGATCAGGATATGTTATTGATTGTCTGCTTCTCAATCTGTCACCCTGATAGTTGCTTTGTATTTTAGCCAGTGTATTTTTTTAGTATATTTTAGCCAGTTATTACACTTGGAAATAAGAAAATTACTTTTTTTAACCCAGTATGCAACAGCAAACCCCATAAATTTTAAATTGTCTTCCTTTAGTGGTTTATAGTCTCATCTATTTTCAGATCTGTTTTCTGATATTTGCAAAATTAACACTGGGTTAGACTCTGGTGCACAGGGTTTACATTAATCAGGTGAGCTTAGATATCAGCTACTCTTCTGTTGTGTAATAATTCCCTGGTGGGTCTTAAGACACTTTAGAACTGGAAGTCTTGACTTTCATGGATCAGCTTCTATTTGAATTAACACCGATACATTCTCTCTGCCTCATTAAGACTAAATTATCTTTAATTAGTTCCTCAGATGTATTAGATGCAAGGAATGAAATGGTGAGACTGCCAGTCAGTTTGCTGGATGGTTAAACTTTAGCTACTGATGCCTAACTAAAATAAAAACCAATTTCAGTGCAATTTATAAATAACAAAACTTCACTCAAGTGGAGTTTTATTGTAATTGGATTTGTAATTTTGCACATTGTAGTGTATCTCAAAGCTGGTCTTGCTGTCTAACAAATAGAAAAGAAATTGCATGTTGTGCACAGCAAGCAAATTGTTCACTTGATCAGAGATTAAATTGCAGTGCCCACTGCTGGCATGTCTGTTTTCCCTTTTTGTTTTTGTGTCAAGTTGCTTTTGTCTTTTCAGGTAGTGCTTCTGCATTCTGAAAGCAAAAACTAGCTGGATAACTGCATATTTTTGTGGTATTTGGGAGGAAAAATATGTGGATAGTAGAAAGGAACTGCACTGCTATTTCAGTTGGTACGGAGGATTTTCTCAAGAAGTAAGATGAGGGATATCTGATGTAAACTAGCTGGATAACTGCATATTTTTGTGGTATTTGGGAGGAAAAATATGTGGATAGTAGAAAGGAACTGCACTGCTATTTCAGTTGGTACGGAGGATTTTCTCAAGAAGTAAGATGAGGGATATCTGATGTAAGAAAACAAATCCCATTACAAAAGCAGACATAATTCCTCTTGGTTTTGGTTGGGTTTTGTGTTGTTTGGTTTTTTTTTCCTCTCTTGCTTTTTCCCTATCTCTTGATTTTGAAAAATCAATACACTTGAGAACTGGAATCGAACTCTGCTTCTATTTTTCCAAACAAGATGTGCAGAAGCAATTAAAGATTAATGCTGCTGACAGATTTTATAAGAGTTTGAAGTTGTAGAATGAGGAGGGGAAAAATTGAGTAACTGGAGAATTATAATAGGTATTTTTTTAAAGTGGTGGAAATAGCAAAAAGTGGAATACCTATGGGTACTTGCCTTTCAAATTGTATGTTATCCTGAGGAGGCAAGAGGGTTACTGATCAAAAATGGGTAGAGGAGGCTGGAGAGCAGAGCACCAGAGACATTGGACTCGGGTCATGAAGAATAGGGACAGAAAATGTTTGGAAAGAACTGGGCAGAGATCACTTTCTAAATGAGATTTAGGGCATGCTTTAGTAATAATGGAATATAAAAATTATCTTAATTATTGCTGTCTCTTTAAGGATATTGGGCTAGTTGGATAAAATGAACTGCTAAGAAACCTGCAGGTAGAAAAAACTGGTACTCCCGAGGTACAGATGGTCAGGTGCACTGACCATCTCTGTTCATAGCTTAAGTCTCCCTAAATAATAATAATAATGCTTTCTACCTGAAAGATTATCAGACACAAGTTGAGGGGTTTTTTTGGTGAATTATCTTATACAGTAGTTCCCAGAATTTGTGCTCAAGCTAAAAATAACTGGAGATATTAGCATAACTAATGTAGCACTGTGTTTAATTGCAGTCACTGATGTAATGCTTGTTCTTTTAAAAGACTAGCTTTTTCATCAAATCTTTTAATGGGTAAAAAAGGCTCAGCTTTGTGAGGAAGACAAAAAAGTGGGCAGGTTAAAGAAATTGCCTTGAGTCACAAAGGAATGAGACCTTCACTTTTGGCTTCCTGATCTCGCCTATTTCTGCCACGTCAGTGTATCACAAATCTTAACCTTTTTTAACATGGATGAGCAAATTTTGAAGTGTTTAATTTTAAAGTAGGCCTGCATGTATTCCTGGTGAAATTTTCCAGCTTTCAAAGGTCTAAATTTCCAGTTATCTGGTAAACTTGTTTGATGCATTAAAATATTGATGCTGCTGAGTTTTAAAAGAGAGTCACGTGGTGGAACCAGGAGAAATTACTTCAAACTAGTGTTGGAAACCTCTTGAAGTTTTATCAGCTTCTAGATATGGAGCAGATAGTATGTTTTTAATTTCAGTTTAGATTAGCTAGAGCTGAAATACTGCAAATTTGGAAGCCTAAAACATGCTTTCCTTCAACTCTCAAATTAAAAACAAAAGCTGTAAAATCAGTGAAGGACACAGTAACTTCAACTGACTATGGAAATCTGTTAAACTACAAAATCTGTATAATTGCTATGACTGTAGTTAAACAGAGTTCCTTTTAAAATTGAAACTTGTTGGTTACCACTTAATGTCTGGTAGGCATTACCCTATACACATTATTGTTATATTTGTACTGTGTCAATTTGTGTCTAAAATAAGTAGTTTAAGTATCATCAGCTATTAAAAACAATACCATATGGTATTTTTAAATCTAAAAGTTTCTGGGCTGTCTCTGCTAGTGCATACCCAGAAGAGAGAGTGAAAAAATATGGCAAATACATGGTGATGGTTCCCATTTGCACCCTTCCAGTTCTAGTTACTTGTGGCTCAAGGATTTGGAATTGCAGACAGAATCTTCATGTTCAATACCAGTGGAATATTTTTCTTGAATTTTTGTCTGATAATAATCAGACAGCTTAAATAAATGTATTAAGCTGTGTAGTTGCTTGAATGAGAAATGTTCCATTGGTAGGTAAGAGATATAAAGTAACACAGTTACACTTAATTTGTTCAACCAGTGGTTACCAACCAGTGAGAATGGATGTTCCATGTGTTTACACATCGCAGTTATTTACTTGAAACAAAATAAAAATCAACACTTTCAACTGCAACTTACGTGCTTCTTGAAATAAATCACTTCTGTGCAGGGTAGATAACTGGAATTAAATATACTTAGATGGAGGTGATTGATTTATGACTATGCTTTAATGTGTTAATAGGGTTGTTAAGTCATAGTTGATAAAATAAGTCTTTATGTGATATTGGTTACTAATATCAGCCTTTCTGGGGAGTTTCATTGAAGGGAACAGTATCTCGTTGAACTCATCTCTGCTGTTACAGTATATTTGTCATGTTCTTGAAAGGGCATACTCAATTTTAGCCACAAAAAAAATGTTGGTATATCTTAAACTGTATGCTAAGAATCAAATGGTTATGCTTTTTCAATATCTTTCTGAAACTACTCTTTGAATTTATTATTGATTGCTCTTTACTAATAGATTATATCCCTGCATTTAGAAAATGCACGGTTCAAGTTGTCTTTCGAGGTTTAAAATAAAGTGGTTTAAGCCTTGGACAAATAGAGTAAAAGGAAGTAAAATCTGAAGTTGTCACTTATTCAGGTGGCTTTTGCATTCCATCAGTCTTTGCCATTCATGCTTCAGTCCGGTAGAAGACAAAAATAGCAAATGCTCATAGATTAGATTGTATTTTTATTTGTGGTGTTTTAGCCCAGTCCTGGACTGAGAAACAGTTGATGGAGAAAGTCTGAGTCTCTGTGACTATCATGCCTTGTCAAGGCTGACCTAGAACAGTGGCTAGACAGAGTTGAAGAATAAAGTAGGTATTCATTAGAAGGCCTCAATGGATACACCTTGGGCAGTACAAGAGCCCAGCCAGGGCTACACCCAAGGTGAACCCAAAATGGTCACAAAAATGGACAACCAGTCACGAGGTCTCTCACTTTTATAAGTTCTGGTCCCATTAGCATCTTGGAGTTAATTGTCCAGTTATAGCTTTAGGTTATGAAGTCCCATCCTTCTTGTTTTTCTCTCTTCAGTCCATGTTGTTTATGCTCTTGGGCTTGAAATTTGGATCTGTTGTCCTTGGTCCCAAGCTAGGAAAGGAATTGTTTGGTCTATCTGTTCTGTGAACAGAGCTTACCATCCCTTAATATGAAGTTCAGAATTACACACTAAAGCTGTACAGAATCTGAAAAATATGAAAGCTAAAACCTCTAAGGCATCAACTACACCATTACCTAGAAGAAAGCACTCATTCCAGCTCTGACAGTGAGAAGAAAGCACCTTTGATGCGTGCCACATCACTGCAGCTATCTATAAGTGCAGCATGGCATCAAGGTTTTTTATCTCTCTGACAACTTCTGTGTTTATGTTCTTGATAGATAATCTCTGAATATAATACTATCATAAAATGTTTCCCTGGGAATGCTTATCCCTTCTATACAGCAGTACTTTTATCTTCTCTGGATTAAGGGTACGCTCTGAGGTTGTTGAAGACATGAAAAATCACTGCCGGTATTGCCTAAGGTGTTGGATGTGTTCATTGTCTGGTGTCTTCTGTTAATTGGATAAGTCATGTAGGCCTTCAAGGCTACTGTGAAAAGAGGATGGTCCTGTAGAGGAATTTTTGTGTTTTGTGGGAGGTGGTAGTTAAACTACTCCGCACCCACCCCCTCAATTTTAAACATTTTATTGCAATATGTTTTCCTTATGCCAATTCCCAGATTAATTTTTTCCTTTTTTATTACTCTGACATTGTTCTTTGTGTATAATTAATAAGTTGAAATAAAAACCACATATAGTTTGGCTATTCAGTTTCTCTGGTAGATAGTATAGTTATAAAAATAACTAATGCAGTTTTATCTAAATATTTCCTCTGTTTATTTTGCACTGCTAAGAAAGGGGAGCATGGTCAAGTTTATAAATATTTATTTTTTTTTCAAAACCAGTGACAGTTTAATATGCTATGGAAATACCCTAGTGAAAATAAAAAGTTCAGTTTTAGGTGCTTATGTAGACCATTCACTGGTGTCAGTTACAGTAGAAGTCAATTTCCTACCTGTCTTCATGAATGGGTTTCATGACAATTATTCTGTATATTTGTATGAAGTAGATGAGTTAAATAATGTGTTGCAAAATTCTGAAAGCAGCTAGTGCTTGCAGGGTTCTGGTGGTGCTGGCTACATCCAGCTGAACTTCAAAATCAATCTAACCAGTCTTAGATCTCAACCTCTCAATAACATTTTGGTGTTTTTTAGGACATCCATCATGTTTGAAATTCTGTCCTGAGTTAACAACAAACGTGAAGGCATTGAGGTGGCAGTGTATTGAATGCAAGACATGCAGTGCTTGTAGGATTCAAGGCAAAAATGCAGTAAGTTAGACTTGTTCAGTGTTACTTGACTTTTCTTTGTTTATAGTAGCTTTATAATTAGCACATGTCCAAATGCAAATAATTGATGTACAACTTCAAGCAATGCTGTATTAAGGTTTGTTTTTCTTTTTCCTTTGCTCCACCCTCTCACCCCTGCCCCTCACAGGATAACATGCTTTTTTGCGACTCCTGTGACAGAGGGTTCCACATGGAGTGCTGTGACCCGCCACTATCCCGAATGCCAAAAGGTGATCTGAAAAATCCTTTCCATGAAAATACTTTCATTTGCTGTCTTGTATTAAGGGACCAAAACCTGTTGAACAGGCTGTTTTCGTTTTTCTTTTCAGTGATAAATAGTATGATTTCATTCATATCAAAGGCAGTTTTATCTGTCATTATACGAGGGGTTTTTTTCTCAGGAAAATAATAAAAGTCTGCATATGAATGACCAGATGAATTCACTGTGTAATGAGTTGTTACCCAGTTTATTGAAGGTGAAATTTTAGAGAGGCTGTTTAAATGCTTGGAGTATATACACTGACAAAGAAGTCCTTGGAACACATAGAAGAGACTCTTCTTCATGCCTTTTGTAGGAGTAATTGGAAAAACAGGCAAACAAAACAGTTTGCAAACAAAATGCATGTGTCTTCGGGTTCTCTAATCTCTAGACTTCTGACCTACAGCACCTCTCACTTTTGCTCTTACATCTTTATGGCTTTCCCTATTTAATCTTAAAGTTACATTAAAGACCTTCTTCAGTTCCTCCCTTCCCAGTCCCTGGCCTTATCTACAATAAATGTTTAGACATGGCTACCTAATGTTAAAAGGATGCTAAATTCAAGTTGTGTATTAAAACAAACACACCTAGGTGTGATGTAGTATATTCTTTAGCACGGTCGACTGGCTACTGGTCTAGTGGCTTTGTAAAACACATGTAAATTTTTTACCCTGTCTTAATTCTGTCTGGAGAAAGATCTAGGTAGTATAAGTTGGGACAAGCTAAAAAGGAAATTCTTCTAGGAAATTAATTGCTTATAATCTCTTTTGTGATCCTTGTTGCCTCTTATTTCCCCCTTTCCACGAGCACTTTGCTTTTAAAAATTTCAGAGTATGGATAGAGGTGGATCACTTGTTCTGTCCACTTTCTGTTCCTTATGTCCTGTTCAAGAGATAATTAGCTGACCTTGTATATACTTGGTATGTGTCCTGGTATACACCTGCAGTACAGATGAGATAAACTGTGTACAACTAAACTCTTTTTCCTTAATATAGGGATGTGGATTTGCCAGGTCTGTAGACCAAAGAAGAAAGGGAGAAAGCTGCTTCATGAGAAAGCTGCGCAAATAAGGAGACGATATGCAAAACCTATTGGACGACCGAAAAATAAATTAAAGCAACGAATGTTGTAAGTTTCTCTTGGTTTTTATTTGTTTAGATGTTTCTGATGTAGTCAGATAAGAGTTTGATACAGGTTTAAGCACAGTTTTTAACTCTATTTCAAGTTGAGGAAAATAGATAATGAGTGATTTAATATGTGCCTTTCAGCCCAATGTTCAATAACATCTAAATTATAGTAGGTGCTTTTTGGTGTCCTGTCGGAAGGTGACAAAAAAGTTACTGTAACTTAATTTTTCAGATCCTGTAAGTTTTTATCAAAAATTTTACCTATAGCAGATGCAAACGAACTTCTGTATAATAACATATGCCACAGCTGTCTTTTAAGTGTAGCTTCAAATAATTGAAGTACCTACAGAATACAAAGTGGATAATATCAAGCTAGTTATATACAACTTCAGGAGACTGTTCTGCTTAAAGAGCTGTTTGAAAACTGTATAAAAATTACTTTATTAGTTAACATCATCTCACAAAACCCATTCCAAAAAGCAAAGTGTACAAGTAATAGAGAAGTTCTGGTTTCAGTGGTACTCTGGAAAAGATTATTACTTGAATTCTGCTGTTAAGTTGCTACTGGTTACTAGGAAAAGAGATTGCAATTCCTCTTGCTTCTCAGTACTGTGTTTAGCTAAAANCCCGCCACTATCCCGAATGCCAAAAGGTGATCTGAAAAATCCTTTCCATGAAAATACTTTCATTTGCTGTCTTGTATTAAGGGACCAAAACCTGTTGAACAGGCTGTTTTCGTTTTTCTTTTCAGTGATAAATAGTATGATTTCATTCATATCAAAGGCAGTTTTATCTGTCATTATATGAGGGTTTTTTTTCTCAGGAAAATAATAAAAGTCTGCATATGAATGACCAGATGAATTCACTGTGTAATGAGTTGTTACCCAGTTTATTGAAGGTGAAATTTTAGAGAGGCTGTTTAAATGCTTGGAGTATATACACTGACAAAGAAGTCCTTGGAACACATAGAAGAGACTCTTCTTCATGCCTTTTGTAGGAGTAATTGGAAAAACAGGCAAACAAAACAGTTTGCAAACAAAATGCATGTGTCTTCGGGTTCTCTAATCTCTAGACTTCTGACCTACAGCACCTCTCACTTTTGCTCTTACATCTTTATGGCTTTCCCTATTTAATTTTAAAGTTACATTAAAGACCTTCTTCAGTTCCTCCCTTCCCAGTCCCTGGCCTTATCTACAATAAATGTTTAGACATGGCTACCTAATGTTAAAAGGATGCTAAATTCAAGTTGTGTATTAAAACAAATACGCCTAGGTGTGATGTAGTATATTCTTTAGCATGGTCTACTCTAGTGGCTTTGTAAAACACATGTGAATTTTTTACCCTGTCTTAATTCTGTCTGGAGAAAGATCTAGGTAGTATAAGTTGGGACAAGCTAAAAAGGAAATTCTTCTAGGAAATTAATTGCTTATAATCTCTTTTGTGATCCTTGTTGCCTCTTATTTCCCCCTTTCCACGAGCACTTTGCTTTTAAAAATTTCAGAGTATGGATAGAGGTGGATCACTTGTTCTGTCCACTTTCTGTTCCTTATGTCCTGTTCAAGAGATAATTAGCTGACCTTGTATATACTTGGTATGTATCCTGGTACACACCTGCAGTACAGATGAGATAAACTGTGTACAACTAAACTCTTTTTTCTTAATATAGGGATGTGGATTTGCCAGGTCTGTAGACCAAAGAAGAAAGGGAGAAAGCTGCTTCATGAGAAAGCTGCGCAAATAAGGAGACGATATGCAAAACCTATTGGACGACCGAAAAATAAATTAAAGCAACGAATGTTGTAAGTTTCTCTTGGTTTTTATTTGTTTAGATGTTTCTGATGTAGTCAGATAAGAGTTTGATACAGGTTTAAGCACAGTTTTTAACTCTATTTCAAGTTGGGGAAAATAGATAATGAGTGATTTAATATGTGCCTTTCAGCCCAATGTTCAATAACATCTAAATTATAGTAGGTGCTTTTTGGTGTCCTGTCGGAAGGTGACAGAAAAGTTACTGTAACTTAATTTTTCAGATCCTCTAAGTTTTTATCAAAAATTTTACCTATAGCAGATGCAAATGAACTTCTGTATAATAACATATGCCACAGCTGTCTTTTAAGTGTAGCTTCAAATAATTGAAGTACCTACAGAATACAAAGTGGATAATATCAAGCTAGTTATATACAACTTCAGGAGACTGTTCTGCTCAAAGAGCTGTTTGAAAACTGTATAAAAATTACTTTATTAGTTAACATCATCTCACAAAACCCATTCCAAAAAGCAAAGTGTACAAGTAATAGAGAAGTTCTGGTTTCAGTGGTACTCTGGAAAAGATTATTACTTGAATTCTGCTGTTAAGTTGCTACTGGTTACTAGGAAAAGAGATTGCAATTCCTCTTGCTTCTCAGTACTGTGTTTAGCTAAAACAAGAGTGTGCTGTAATTTTTTTTAGTATCTGTCTTCCCAGGAAACACTGTAGTTGGACATTGTAAGTCTAGTTAGAGGATTGTTTAAGTAGCGTTCAAATACTGAGTTGACGTTACACTGGGTGTTAAACAGGAACAGATTCTGTGTCAGCTACAGTAGCATTTTGCCCTCCATTACATGTTCCTGTCCACATACACCTTTTTTTCCCCTATTTAAGCATTATTTAACTGTTTGGCTATGTCAACTGGGCAGCTGAAAAGCTTTCTGACTCTACCAACTACTCATTCTGTACATTATGACATTCTTCTCTACAGTATAAAAGCCTGTCTTGTATTATTCAGAGTTGCATGGGAGCTACTGTAAAACTGCATTTTGCAAAACAAAGGTTTTTGAAGCCAGTGGAGCCCACATGTGAAAATAGAAGGAAAAGTATCTGCAGTATAGTGGACTAGTCAAGTTTATGTACTTGATGCTGTGCATCTTGCTGTATTCTCTTCTGCCTTTCTCTCAGCCAGGAGCTTTCATCTTGCCTTTTTGGTTCTTGTCCTAAAGTTCAATGTATGTTGCTCTAGAAAAGTAGTTCAGGCCAGGAATAAAGTGTGACACTACATGAACGTACAAGATGTAGTTGTCCTGGCTGATGAGACCATGCTGTTAGACTGGCGAAACATACTTCTCCATTCGGCTCCTGAGTAAATAGCTTAGGAATTTGAAGGTCATTGAGATTTCTATATGTCATTGTGCGTGCATAATAAAAATACTCCCTGTATCTCTAGCTATGCCTTGGGCTTTAGTTGTACCTCTGGTTTTACCCTTTGAAAACACATAAACCTTCAGCTGGAGGTTAGGGCTCTCTTGTGGTTCAGGAGTGGTACTCCCCAGCTTGGTGCTACTGCTGAGCCTCTCCAAACCATGGCTGCTCGCTTGCTTCCCCCTCCCCTTGCCAGTGGCTGGAGAGGACAATTGAAGGCACAAAAAGTAAAGATCCAGGTTGAGATAAGAACAATTTACTGGAAACAGGAGTGAGATAAGAAAGCAAACAGTAACAGCTACAGGACCAATAACAAAGCGTACAAGATAGGCAAAACAATTCACATGTGATTATTTGGAATGGTGCTACCCAGCTGCTCCCTGCTTACCTGACTGTAAAGAACTCCTTCTCCCGGGAAGAGAGTCCCTTTCCCTGCCCATGATGTGGTACAGAATAACCTTTGGGTCCTGGACATGTTCCCCCTGGCTACTGCAGAAATTAACCCTGCCCTGACCAGAACCAGGACCGGTTCTACTACAGTCCTGCCATCTTACTTCTCTACAGACATGCCTCTGGTTTGCGTTCCCAGTGGGTGGATTTAGCAGCAATATCCCCCCCCCACACTAATTTTGCTTCTCCTCCTTCCTCATACATGTAATAGAAAGGTTGGAAATGTTATGAGGGTTTTCCTGTTATGTTTTGCTGTTGAGATTTTAAGCTACAACTTTTAAAGTCAACATCATGCTAAAGGATGCAGAAGTTCTTCTAGTATTATATGAAGATTATTAGTATTTTCAGAAATATTTTCTTTGTAGCACATGAGCTACATGAGCATGTTACAGGAGTGCTTGGGAAGCTCTTTGTAAAATAAATATTTGCAATACTGCCAGCACAGTTCTATTACTTCAGCGTCTCATATAAAAACAAAGTAATCTTGTTTTGGAAAAAATAGTGGTTAGAGATAGGATTTCATGTGGAAGAGTCTCTTCTCTTTTTCTATTTAAAAGTGATTGTGGAGTATGGAAGACAACAGTGTCAAACATAAAAAGTGTGTGGTCACATGAAATACAGGAAGGTTAGCCAATACCATTTTGTCTTTGTATAGTACAAAGAAAATCTCCCCAGTGGTACTGGAATAATTTTTTGCCTGTTGACCATCTGTAGGAAGCCCTTCATAGGCAAATTACTGTGTAAGATTAACTTAAACCAGGTGTATGCTGGCCTCTGGCACTGCTGGTGATTACCACATCTGGTACTGAGAATAGGTCTTGTGATAGACTTATGCGTATGACGCCAAAGGATTCAAAAGACTTAAAAGTTTTTGGTTTTGCCTCTTAGGAACTAACCAAATTTAAGGATGTGTGGGTGGAAAAGGGACTAGTTCTTAAGCTGGTGGGCCCTCGGAGGTCAGTAAACCAGATGGTAGCCCTAGGCTGTTGAATCCCTAATTAGAAGTAACCTGTTGCAATTAATTACTTCAGTATCTCAATTAAGAGGGCAAAAATCTGTGGAAGAAAACTTTCTGCTGCAATGTAAATAAGCTAACTTCAAAGAGCAGGATGGAAAAGGGAATGAAAGAAAGCATGTGATACAACTGTGTAGCTTCGTTTGGCTTTGTAATTTGATTGCGTGTCCTGATAACTATTTCTTTTACTGCAGATATTTTCAAAAGTTCTGTTTCTATATGCTAGAATATACTACTCTGCAGTGTAATTCCTCTCTTCAGTTATTAGCAACTAGTTAAGCCTTGTAATTCTGCTCTCACAAATGTTGGCTTTCGGTATGCCCTTTTTCTTCCTAGCATTTAAATAAGAACAACTTATTTAAACCACTCTGGTTTTTCCTAACACCTTCCATGTTAGGCCTGATTAGTTCATGGCTTTTCTGCAAATGCACCTTAGTTATAGTCTTGCTCTTTCCTTTCCTTTGCTATTTTTGTTTTTTGCTATTTTTAGAATTTCTAGAGAGTCTATTTCTTTGATATTAATAAACTACCTTATTTGGCTTTTAGATCTTTGGTGGTAACTTTTACTGCCACGTTTTACCTAATCCAACAAGAGAGTGGGAAAAAAATAGCAGTTTCTTGAAGATTGACTGTTTGCTTTAAAGGATTAATAGGCCTTCTCTGCAGTTTAAGCAAATGTAGTCTGAAATTAACTGTTGTGATATCATATTAACACTGAAAACATTCATCTCCTCTGTGTGTACAATAAACTGTATGGTGATGGAGCAGTTGTTGTACAAGCACGGTGTAATGATATTTTTTTCAAAGAAGCACAGTTTGGCTATGCCTAAAAGTATGTGAGAAGGCTGTATACTTGGGAGATCTTGCTATGCCAGCACTTACATATACTGTGGAATGTCTTTTAAAGATGAGAGGGGAGGGGGAACAAAAAGGAGAAGGGAAAAAAAAAGGTGGACGTTATGTCATAGTGTGAAATGTATTTCCAAAGTGTATATGTCTTTAAATTTCTTTAAAGATTTTAAGGTACAGTGCCCTGGGTAACTTGTAGAAACCATAGTGCTATTTGACAGTAAAGATTTTGAATGCTGATTTTTATTTTTCAAATTTTTGCATAGGTCTGTAACCAGTGATGAAGGATCCGTGAATGCATTCACAGGAAGGGGGTCACCTGGTAGGGGTCAAAAGACTAAAGTCTGTACCACACCTTCATCTGGTCATGCTGCATCTGTGAAGGATTCAAGCAGCAGATTGCCTGTTACAGACCCCACTCGGCCTGGTGCCACCACCAAAATCACCACCACCTCCACCTACATATCTGCCTCTACACTTAAAGTTAACAAGAAAACCAAAGGTCTCATTGATGGCCTTACTAAGTTCTTTACACCATCACCTGATGGTCGCAGATCACGAGGTGAAATAATAGACTTTTCAAAGCACTATCGTCCAAGGAAAAAGGTCTCTCAGAAACAGTCATGCACTTCTCTTGTGTTGGCTACAGGTACCACACAAAAGCTAAAACCTCCACCTTCTTCACTTCTACCCCCAATCCCCATCTCTGGTCAGAGCCCCAGTTCTCAAACATCCAGCACTTTGACTTCTTCTAACTCTCCCCAAAGTTCTTCCAGTCAGTCAAGCATACCCTCCTTTCGTAGCCTTCCTAGTAGCGGTCAGCTGAAGGGACTCTTTGATGGACTCTCTCATATCTATACCACTCAGGAGCAGTCTCGAAAAAAGGGTCACCCAAGCTACGCACCCCACAAGCATTTGCGTAGTAAACCAGAATTATCTTACACATCAATATCTAATAGTCATTTCTATGGAAACAAAGAGGTTAGGAGTAGGTTTATGTCTCATGCCTGTGCCTCTGGAATGGTTATGTCTAGAGGACATGGTTTTAAAGCAATTGCTCACCTCAAGAGAACAGCTTTCTTTAAAAAGCACAGGATTCTAGGCAGATTAAAGTATAAAATGACCCTTCAGATGGGGACCCCCTCACCAGGGAAGGGGAGCTTGACAGACGGAAGGATTAAACCTGATCAGGATGATGGTAAGCAAAGGTCGAAGTGCCAACCAAACCTGCGTCCCATCCAAAAGCAAAAATCTTATCACATAGGTCTTAGCTATTTCTCTTGTTCTTACTTCACTTTCATACAAAAACAAAAAAACTTCGACCTTTTATCTAATGCTGACTAAATCTCCAAAACATTTTTGTTTTTTTTTTTTCCCTGACTAATACCACACCACTTTTTTTTATTATTTTTTTGCATCTGTAGTGACACTAGGAGCCCCAAATGCCTTCATAATGTTGCTTATGGCTGTGTAGTACCGCATGAGTAGCCACTTGTCATGCTACTTCCTTGTTCTTCCCCGTTCTGTGGCAGTAGTGCTGTCATCATGATTGTGTGCTGTCAGTGCTTATAACGGTGGGCATTTCAATTCATTTCCCTCTGCTCCATTGCTTCTTCATGAACAGTTCCATCGTACTACAGTCTCCACAACACTTGATCTGTACTGCTGTGAACTACCTTTTTATTACTTTTATTTAAGAAAAGGATACATTTAATTTATAATGTTTGAATACAGACTTGGCTAAGCATTAATCTTCAGGTTTTAAGGGCAACTTTTTTTTCTTTTGTGTTTATTTTTACCTTCCAGACTATACTGGAATTTATCAGATGGCATAGTTCTAGCAATAAAACATGCTCCATTTCATGAGGTTCAAAACTAGTTTAGTAGAACTGTACTATAAAGGCTTATACAGACAGACAAGCAAGTACCAAAAAATAGCTTGTGCAGCAGCAAGCTACAAAACAAGAATGGGGGTGAAGGGTTCACTTCTATTACTTAGTAATCCCAAATTTGGTTAAAATGAGGAGTTCATAACAGCTATAGTTGCAGTCCTGTTTAGTAGTATCACTTTGCTAATGCACATATAGCCTTCATGTCTGTGAATAAACTTTTTGCTGGTTTTAAATAACAGATACTGAAATCAAACTAAGCATCAAACAAGAAAATACGGATGTATTTCTGTTGGGAAGCAAGGACACTGTTACACAGGAGGATTTGGAAGTGTTTAAACAGGCCCGAGAACTTTCCCTGGAGGTAAGAATCATGTTTCACAAAATATAGTTATTTCTTTAAATAAAAACTGAATTAATTTTCAGTCTCTTCATCTCCATTTCTCCTTTTAATCTAATATATCATGCTTGCTGTGAATTCTGTTTGGGAGACTGTATATACAGATAGGAGACGAGGCATCATGCTGGAATGGATCAGATGTTAAGTGACACTTAAGATTGATTTTGAAAGATATACTTGAGCATTTTGGACACAGGACTACAGGATCAAACATAGAGATTAAAAGTAGCTGATGTCCTAAGTGTCAGGACTGAGAGGATATTGGTTGGTAAGGATGTGCCTAATGATTTTCATCTGCAAATAAAGCAGATATTCTGAAAAGCTAAGTCGGTTCCAGAAAACACTGTTTGGTAGAAAACCAGGTTTAGTGAGTCCATAAATTCATTTTACCTGATTAGTTACCACACTTTGAGTTTAAATATTGTAGACTTTATCTAGCAATGATAATATTTGAGCTGAATCAGGTTAGTGGACCAGACTTTTACTTTTCTGTGTCCATGAAATGAACAACCAGTGTCTTTGAGAACCTGGGTCAGAAGGTGGGTGAATGAAATGTTTCAATTGCTGCTTTCTTAAAATGGCATCATAAATGGCTGTGTGTTGTACATTTTTCAGTAATGGAAGTCACTTAGTTTTTTTCAGGTTTAGTGTACAAGAACTGACATTACGCAGTGACTTTTTTAGTCTTCATTCAAAGCATGTTAACCAACAAACTCAAATTGAGTTTAAAGATTCAGTTTCATTATTAGCTTGTACTTCTGTTTCCTCATGGAAATAGTTCCCACTACTTGCTTTCTTTATCTTTCATATGCAGTCCCTGAAAATGTTAGGTGGTAAGGTTTCTAAAAGTTGACATTGAAATTGCTTGTTTTTCCCCACCTTTCTTACTCATTTATATTTTGCCAGCCTTTTAGAGCATAGTAGTTATTTTCTGATCAGCTTAAATGCAGTATTATAGCTGAAGTCAAGGTGTTAGCATTCTTACTCCTTCAGGTAAATTCCAGTTACTCCTGAAGGGCTGTGCTGATACCTTTTCTCTCATTGTTTTGACAAAAGGACAGCTTTGACTTTGCACCAGAATTACAGGGACGTCACACTAGGTGCTGTGGGAGAATAGAATTTGAGGCTGTTCTGCCTCTTCTTTGGCTGGGCTTTTGCTGTTTGTATTTTCTGTTTGCAAACTCTGTCCTCTGTCAGGGTTTAAAGAGTTTAAGCAACTGATTTGGATACTTCAGGTTTCTCATGCTTTCAGTGGGTGAAATTGCTTATATAAAGCTAAAGTTTCTTCTACTTTTCTATAACTAATACTTTTTATTTTAATTGCACCTGACAGAAAATTGGGTGTAAAAACACTGGTGAAACAAGTGGGCGATACCCTTCAGTGATTGAGTTTGGAAAATATGAGATCCAGACCTGGTACTCTTCACCTTATCCACAGGAATATGCAAGGTAGCAAGTTGTCAAGATTGCCATACGTGGTTGGCATTTTTTCTGATGTGAACATTACAACTTACTTTTACACTTTTGTAACTGTTTATAATTTAAAGCCTTTAAAAGTAAATATGCTTTTGTAATTATAACTGAGAACAAGAATTTGTCATTCTGTTTAGCTAGTTCTAAATCAAAGATGCAATAAAAAGTCTTTTTCCTAGTCCTGTATAAATGTCAATGTGCAGTGTGTATTGGTGTGGTTTTGTTCGAGGTTTATTTTTGTGGTTTTGTTGTGTTGGTTTTGTTTTCATTTGTTTGGTTTTGTCTGGGGTCTTTTTTTTTTACTTTGTTGTTTTTTGTTTGCTTTTTTTTTCCTTACACCATTGCGATGAGGTATGTCCAACTTCTGGCCCTGTAGACAAATTACTCTTGGTTGCGGTCCAGCATTTGTTAACCTCCTTTTTTGTAAGGACCAGGGGAGATGTCATGCTAAATAAATGAAGTCAAAGTGGACAAGTTGTGGCAACAGGATCTCATTTCTGGCCATCTTTGCAAGGGTGCACCTTGGAGTCAGACAGAGAGCATGGACTAGCACATGTGCTCAGCAGATCTCTACTGAGTTTTGTGTGTGTTGAAAATCAATGTTTTATTAATCTCTTGTCTCTATGGCACACTGGAAGATATTCAGAACTGTATGTTTATCAAGCTATACTGCTATAGCATGCAGCGTGATCTGTTCCAAAATGCTGTTGCATAGTGTTACTCTAAACTGCCTTTTGTTTGTGTGGTGGGAATGAGGGATATGTCATGTATCCATCATATATAAATCAAGGGCTAAAAAAGTGTGGAGAGCGTTTCCATTTCCTATTATTACCACTACTTTTGTAGTGTTAATTTTTTATTTCAGTTTTGCTTTTTATTCTCTCAATTTATATTATATTGTGAAAGGATGAGTTAACTATTCCATCAAGTAAATTAATCCCAGATAGAAGCATGATGATGACTAATTATTAGTATGAGGCTAGAGTGGGATGACACTGTAGGGAGGCACTGTGGCTCTCAGCTGAGCGCAGTGGGATTACAGCATTGAACAATTAGTTCAAACTACTTTTTTATGTTGTTGATGAACTTCCTTAGGATACTGGAATAGTGCAAACTGTGGCTGTAATCCCAGGATGTGCTAGTAACTTCAGAGCAGATCAAGATTATCCTCTGCTCTAAAACTTTGCAGACTAATTAATTTCTAGAGCAGTCTTCCACTGATTCGGTAATTTAAAAATGAAGGTAAGTAGCCATAAAAATTACCAAATGGGGTGGTTCATGATGGTATGTAGAACACAGGGCACATGGGTTACTTGTATGTAGTCTGAACTGGATCCTCCCCAGAGAAGTGCACTTGTCTGTGTTGCCTGTGCTGTGGAGATGTGTGGAAGGGAGATGTTTTGCCTATATGTGAACTCTTTGGGTTGGCTTCTGTAGTAAAGTGTTAGTTTAGGTGGAGGTGAGGGCGTACAGTCCTACTAGAGTTTGCTGTCTTGCCCAAGTATTTGGAAGACAGTGGGAAGAAAAGTCATCTCTGACCCTTGCCCAGAAGCAAAACAAGAAAAAATTAAAGAGAAGGATATCCCCTGTATCCTGCTTTGTGCTTCCTTTATATTTATTAGGAACAAGAAAGATTAAATTTCAAGTATTACTCCAGTGTGCTTACTTTGATGGAGACCACAGGAAAGGCTGAGGTGGAATGTGGGAAGGGGGACGTAACTTAAGATCTGCCAGAGGCTGGACCACAAACTGGCCACAGCACAGCTATTGAATTAGGTTCACTGTGATTCATTCATTCATTGAAGCTGATCATTTCTTGTTTTCCTTTTCTGATGAGTAGTGTGTGAATGTTTAATCATTCACTCTAATGCTCTATTTACTTACTTAGTTATGCTCTAGCAGCATTTATGTATGGTACCTTATATTCACACCGAAAGGGTTTTTCATTTGCGGTAACTTTGTTTACAGGATGTAACAAACTTTTTCTGTAAAATATCTTCTTAATTTTTCTACAGATTACCAAAGCTTTACCTGTGTGAATTCTGTCTTAAATACATGAAAAGTAAAAACATTTTGTTAAGGCACTCAGAGAAATGTGGCTGGTTTCATCCTCCAGCCAATGAAATCTACAGAAGAAATGACCTTTCAGTATTTGAGGTAGGTGTATCAAAAGTATAAGCTTTTGGAAACTAACCAGTTTGTAGATGTTATAGACTAGCTGTAGAGCTAGTGAAAACTTTAACATGCTTAAATACTTCCTTGGAGATTCTTCTTATACTGCAAAACCAGCTTGAGATTCTGCTTGTACTGCAAAGATAAATCCATCTTCCCAATTCTGTTCTACCCTGCCATGTTCTTTCATGATGTGTACTTGTACTTCATGCCTTAGCCAAGCTCTTTAAGGTACTTGACTAGCATGAATCTTAGGGCTTCCTTTGCAGTTCTCATCTTGGATTGGTTTGCTTTTCCCTTCTCAGCAAAAGTACCCCTTGACATCCATTCATTTCTGGCTGCTTGAGTGTCTTGGGAGAAATCTAATCATAATGTAGGTGCTCCCAAAGTATAAAAGCAAGTAAAGCAGCTTCTTGTGTGTTCTAAAATCACAAATGTAGCTCCTGAGTGCTTTTGCCTTCATTTTGGATGTTTGAGAAACTTGCCCTGAAATATAAAAAATCCCACAACCTCAACTTTGGATTTACTAATCTATGTTATTCTTTTGGGAAATGACTTCTTTTAAGTGTGAGGTTTTATGGATATCCTGGACAAGAGAATTCCGTGTTTCTAATAGCATATCTGCAGTTATTAAAACTATGCCTTAACTTTCACATTCCAGTTTCTTAAGCATTGTTACAAGTAGTAATAACACAAAAGACTGGTGGGGTTATTTGACTTCTTTTCTCAGCAGTGTTACTGAGATGCAAGTATTGATAATTTCTCTTTAATTGCAGATGTCAGATTCTTCTTCAGACTTGTATTTTAAAATTGTATAAATATCTTTTGTGCTTGGTCATTGCCATTATCTGTTCAAACAATGGTAGATGCAGTCTTGAATTCTTTTTTGCAAGTTAGAACAAGGTCTTTGTATTTGGTTCATTTGGTTATGTTTGTGCTATAAAAAAAAAACAACTATTTGCATCAAGATCGCATCCTTCCTGACTTGAGCAGTTTTTTAAATATTGAAGATCTGCCAGCAGAAGACTTACGTTGTAAATAGACTTACCTCTTTTCCTATCAAGAATGAAATTGTCCCAGTCTGTTTAAAATAACTTGATTTTCTCTGTTAGCAGGTGGTAAGAACTGTGGAGCATACAATAGGCAAATTGTGCTTTCTCATTTCTTTTTATTAACCACTGCTAATATGTAAATGAAAAATTCTTAAGAAAATAAAGTGCAGAGAAATACTGTGAAAGGGTATGGGGAGCTGGGGGATTGCTGCAAGAAACACATGGAAAACAAAGTATTGTGAAAGTGATGTCCCAACTCTTTCTCCACTGCTTTTGTTCCCTTTGTCTATTTTGGGTGCTTCAGTAAGCACTTGTGTTAAGCCTTCTGAAATAAATGTAGTTGGTTTGGGTCTTTTTATTTTGAAGGTTAATGTCAGTTGTCACTGACTACTGTAGAAACTTAGTCATTAGTTGATGTCCTTCTTCATAGATCCTTTCAAGAATTCTGTGCAACCATTTTCTTTTAGGCAGAATGAAGAGTTTGTGGTTTCCTTCATGCTTTGTGTTTTTGAGAGAAATGGAAATAAGTTTGGCATTTTGTGATTTATGTACCTCTGCCCAGAGGATGACTTTGACAGATTTGAGAGCAGACTTTGACATAGCTTACTATTATGCTGTAGCCAAGCAACTTTTGACAGATGCTTCCTTCTGAGCTTGCTGTCCCTCTTTTTTCCCTGCTTCTCACATTTAAAACTGATGAACAAGCTGTGTTTGCCTGAAATTTAAGAAGTTTTTTACATTTCTGTACAAATGTTCTTACTGAAAAAGACAGCTTACATAATTTGCATTTTCAGGCTTACAGCTTACCCAGTGGTGATTTTTGCTTACTTAGTGCTCACATTTAATTTGCACACTTGCTAATCAGTGTGAAAAGTAATAAAAAACATCTGGACAATGGAGTGTGCTGTAAGAGAGCTTGATGTATTCAGTAGGCTCTTAAGAGCTGTATACAAGTTTATCCTGATGATTTTAGGAGCAGTAGCTATTCATTGAATGTTTTTTCTTCAATCCACTTAATGCAGCTATACTACTGATGTTCCCTTAAAATCCCTAAATATATCCAAAAGGATGGGTTTTGCTTAGATTTGTAACTATGATTCTTACTCAAAACAAATTAGAAGATGGCTTCTTTTTCTGTACAGTTCCTATCATTTGTCCCTCTCTGAATGAAATGCAGCTACTGTCATTAGCAAAAAAATCAGTACAAGCAAACCTTTCTATTAAAATTTTTTCAAAAATGTGTTGCCTTTGACTGAGCCTTTCAGGAAGTACCTAATTGATCTAGGAAATCTGCATTTGTGTCTGGCTTTTCTGTAGCTGTCTGAATCACAGCTTGACTCTTTTCACTCATAATATACCTAGACTAATTGTAGTATTTAGCCAGGAAATTTACCTCTCTCGCTCAATAGCATTTTAGCCTGGCATGGAAATTTTGTCTTGTCTAATTTATCCAAAACATTGATGTGATTGATATGTAATTTGCTACTCATTTATTTGCCTTTCACCTTAAGGATTCAACATAATACACTTCTTTGTTTGGGGATTTTTTAAAAGCTGTTGTACTCCACTGCCTTCTAGCAAACTGCAATTTAAGGCAGTTTTAACTAGTGCATTTTTGTTATCTGCCAGTTGTATTCATTTTCATTCCAGGAATAAAGTGAAAGAGGTAAGTCTGTCTTGAACAATTAAAAGGTGAAGTTACTTTGTTTAATAAATCCAGATACTCAGAGGTTACTTAAAAATGCAAAGTAATTAGCACCTACTGGAGATTTCTTATTTAAGAAGAAACTGGGGCGTTTCTCTTCTGAACCTTGATGTGTTTGTTTGTTTCTTGTAACACTATAGTATTCACGTTTCCTTCTAGGATATGATTCATTCAGTAAGTTGTTTTGTCCTAACTTGTTGGTGTCATGGAAATAACTGCATCTGTCTTGCTTTTCTAGGTTGATGGAAACGTGAGCAAAATTTATTGTCAGAATCTTTGTTTGTTAGCTAAGCTCTTTCTGGACCACAAAACCTTGTACTATGATGTTGAACCATTCCTCTTCTATGTCCTTACAAAAAATGATGAGAAAGGCTGCCATTTAGTTGGATATTTCTCTAAGGTAAAAATTTTAAAAGTGGGTTTATTTAATATTTGTAATGTCCTGCTCTTCTTAATGCTTCTACCAAAAACAAAGAAAAATCAGAAGTTGGGAAAATACCCCGTAAGCTTGAAAGCCACTCTGTAAATCTTGAATATTATGTGCATTGTCTCAGAAACACTGTACTTTCTTGCCTCTGACTGATGCAAATTCAGTATTCGTTCAGCCACATGGATGGGGGTAGGTTTTTTCTTGTTTGGGGATTTTGTTTCTTCATTTGGTTTTTTTCCCAGAATTTGTTGTGGTTTCAGTTGAATATTTAAATCTTTTTCCTTCCCCTTTTGCATTAGTATGCCAAGTCTAACTTCTAAAAGTTGCAGGTACTTGGAATGTTGATGTGTTTTCATGGCTTGACTGCTGGCAGTTCCAGCTGGCTATTTAGATGTAAATGGGCAGTGATGTTGCTCTCTTGTGTGCAGTCTGATCTAATGCAGTTGCTTGCTGCTCCCATGTGAGAATGCATTGCCTAACTTCATGGTGGCTGCATTGTTTAGAGTGGATATCTCAGTTGTGGCCGATTTTCAAGTAATAGATGGCTGCTATTGACAAAAATAATACTTAAGTGGACTATCTTGACAAAGATGACCAAGAAAAACGGTGAACTATAGTTAGATGTGCCTGCAATGGGAAAAGCTTCCATTATTGTCCATAATTTGCCCCTAAGGGATGTGTTGAATAGGTACAGTTACTCAGAAATTCACTACTTTCTGATCCGAGTATTGCTACCTCCTATCGACTATATATTTTCTTTCTTGAATAAGTGATTTGTGGGAAAATAGTAGCTAGGAGAAGCCCAAAAGGCTTGTCAGAGTACCAGGATATTATACAGTAATTTCTTGGACATCTGGCCACATCCTTCCAGTAGGTGGGCCTTGCTGGAATTAAAGTGAGACATGTAGGCACAATTTACACTGTCTTTAATGACAGTCAGAACTTCTTGTGACAAGCATGTCAACTTTTGTTTAGACAAGTATTTTCTCCATTTATTTAAGGTGTTGCAGTCTCTTGATTTTTGTTCCTTCTTATAGAATGGTTAATGTTGGAAAATACCTTTGTGATCATTGAGTCCACCTGTTACCTCAGCGCTGCCATGGTTGCTGCTAAACTGTGTTCCCAGGTGCCACATTTACAAGTATTTTGAACATTTCCAGAGATGGTGGTTCTACCACTTCCCATGAGCAGCCTGTTCCAATGCCTCATAACCCTCTCAGTGAAGAAAGTTTTCCTAACATCCAATCTGAATCTCCTTTGATGCAACTCAAGGCCATTTCCTCTCAACCTGTCACCACTTACGGGGGATAAGAGAAAAGCCCAAGTAGAACATACCCACAGCCTTTCCCTCCTCCTCCAAGTGGGTCACCCTGTCATAAAGGTTAATCAGGCAGCACCTGCCTTTCATAAACCCAGGCTAGCTGGACCTGGTTCCCTGGTTGTCCTGCATGTGCCATGTTATGGCAGTCAAAATGATCTGCTCTGTGACCTTCCCGTGGCACAAGAGGTCAGGCTGACAGACCTGTAGTTCCCCAAATCCTCTTTCTGCCACTTTCTATTTGTTGTACAGTTGCTAACCTCCAGTCAACTGGAACCTTTATGGCTAACCAGGACTGCTGGTATAGAGTGGAGAGTGGCTCAGTGAGCTCTTCCAACAGTTCCCCTGGGCTCCATGGACTTGTAGATGTTTTAAGTGGCATGACAGGTCACTAAGCATTTTCTTGTGGATCACAGGGGCTTCATGCTGCTTGCTGTTTCTGTCTTCCAGCTCAGAGGGCTGGGTACCCTGACTGTAGCTGGTCTTGCTGTTAAAGACTGAGGCAAAAAAGGCATGAAGTATATCAGCCTTTTCCTCATTGTTGTGGTTTAAGCCCAGCTGGAAATTAAGCCCTATGCAGCCACTGCCCTCTCCCTACTCCCTCTGGTCATAGAGAGAGGCAAAATGCAGAGGTTATGGGTTGGGATAACAATTTACTGGAAATAGCAATGAGATGAGAAATTGAAAAGTAACAGCAACAATACTAATAACAACAGTGTACAAAAGAGCATGATTACATGCAAAATGCTCACTGCATCAGAGGTGACCTACTGCTCTCTCCCCATNTTTCCCCCCCCCCCCCCCCAGCCTGAGACAGTGAAAAAAAATGGTGACAACCCTCCAGTCAGGACCAGCAGCACTGCACTGCTTGCCACCCACTCCTCTGGAAAAGGACAAAAATGTCTGTGGACCTTCTGCACACGCTCTTTTACCTCTACCTGAAACCTTGCCCCTTCTTGGAAGTGGACAATTCCTTACTGCTACCCCCAGTGATTATGTAGGTGGTATAGAATAACAACAGTTTTTTCTTGTCTTGTGTGCCAGTGGCCGGTGTGCTTTGGCCCTTCTAATACTGTCCCTGCAAAAACTCACAACACCCTTGAAGTCTTTCTGTTGCCTGTCTCTTCTTTCAAAGGTGATAGACTGTCATTTTCGCTGAGCTTGAGACAAAGCTCTCTGCTCAGCCAGTCAGGTCGTCTCTCTGTGCTCATCTGGATACACATG
>VZSE01009962.1:357164-497701 GCA_013398275.1 Promerops cafer | reverse complement strand
CCGATCTAGAATAACAACAGTTTTTTCTTGTCTTGTGTGCCAGTGGCCAGTGTGCATTCTAGGTGTGCTTTGGCCCTTCTAATACTGTCCCTGCAAAAACTCACAACACCCTTGAAGTCTTTCTGTTGCCTGCCTCTTCTTTCAAAGGTGATAGACTGTCATTTTCGCTGAGCTTGAGACAAAGCTCTCTGCTCAGCCAGTCAGGTCGTCTCTCTGTGCTCATCTGGATACACATGGGGAGATGGCCTGCTCCTGTTTCTTTTAAAATTTCCTTCTTTAAGCATCTAGCCNGCTTGAGACAAAGCTCTCTGCTCAGCCAGTCAGGTCGTCTCTCTGTGCTCATCTGGATACACATGGGGATGGCCTGCTCCTGTTTCTTTTAAAATTTCCTTCTTTAAGCACATCTAGCCTTTGTGGACTCCTCTGCCTTGCAAAACTGCATCCTAAGGGACTTTCTCAACCAGCATCCTAAACGGGCCAAAGTCTGCTCTGTGGGAGTCCAGGGTAGCAGTTCTGCTGACCCCCCCTCATTATTTCTTCAACAAACAGGAGCTATCATTTCATGATCACTGTGCCCAAGATGACCTCCAGTCATCACATCACCCCCCAGTCCTCTGTTCACAAGCAGCAGGTCCAGCTGTGTGCCTTCCCTTCTTGGCTCACTCACCAGCTGTATCAGGAAGTCATATTCCACACATCCCAGGAACCTCCTAGTCTGCTTCCTCTCTGCTGTGCTGTATTTCCCGCAGACATCTGGTAAATTGAAGTCCCTCTCAAGAGCAAGGGCTAGTGATCACGAGACTAACCCCAGCTGCTTATAGAATAATTCATCTGCCTCTTCATTGTGGTTGAGTGGTCTATAACACACTCCCACCAGGGTATCTGCCCTGTCACCCTTCCTTCTGATTCTTGCTCAGAAACACTCAACTCTTTCATCACTGTGATTAAGCTTAAGACAGTCCTTAACATACAAGGCTACCCTGCTGCCTCTTCTTCTTCATCTACTCCTTCTGAAGGGTTTATAGCCATCCATTTCAGCACTCCAGTTGTGTGAGTGATCCCACCATGGCTTCATGATGGCAGCTATGTCATAGTTTTCCTCCTGCACAGTGGCTTCCATTTACTCCTGTTTGTGGACCATGCTGTGTGCATTGGTGTAGGTGCACTCAAGTTGGGCAATTCAGTCCTGCTGCCATTTGGGGGGAGCAGCTCTAATTCCTGTGTGACCATTCTCAGGCACTTCTATGGTTTCTAACACATCAATAACCCTTGTATCCTTGCTGCCCCTTAGATCTCTATGTCCTCCCTTTAGCACACCTTCCCTCAAACAATGGATACATTTTCTTCTTCCACTTCACCCCTGTTGGTTTTGGCCAGTCTGTGTTGATAACAATGTAATCTGATGATCACAAATATTATCACTGCCAAAACTTAGGGAAAAATCTTCATCTCAAATTATTGCATGTCATCCATCTGTGTCTCCTCCACCCCTTGTTTTTAAAGAACCTGTGTGTGTGCTCTTGTTGGCAGAAATGCTCTGGCTTTCCTTACCTGGTTATAAACATTTTGCCAGGATGTGGACTTGTTACCAGCAGTAGTCTTGAGAGTTAGGGAAGCGTGTACAGGGAAAATATATAACTATGTTGTAGAAATTAAGAAACCTTGTGAAATACAGCTTGGCTGTCTGACAGAGTATTTGGGAATGAATGTACTGGCATGTGATCCTGTCATGTCATCACTGATATAGTGTCATCTTGTGTAGAGGCTGAAATGATACCTGGTGTCTTAAACTATACATGTGCTTACCACAGCTCCTCGTCAGTTATACTGACCTGGATATTTCTGGTTGCTTTGGTCTCCCTCAAAACTGCCTATTGCTGATTTTTGGGGTAATCTCTTAAACGTAACAAAGCTCTTCCTTCTTAAAAATAAACTGGAAAGAACCTCTAAACTTCTGTAGTTGGAACAGCTTCCTAATCTTAGCTTCTGTTGTCTTAAACAATCAGTGTAGCATTTGTCTCCATTGCCCATATATTACTTCATTCGGTCTGAAAGCTTTTGTTTCTGAGCATTCTGCCTTGATTTGTGCTCTGGTGATAAGCATCTAGCTTTGAAAAACTTAATATGCTGCAAGTATAATTTCTTAGTATTGCACATACAGGGTTCCTCCCCTGCACCCTGACCACATATTCAGAGAGAAGAAAAAAAAAAAAGTGAAAACCTGCAGCCACTTTGTGTAGCAATTATAGAAAATACAACTTCACCATGTGTATGGATATTGTGTTCTACTTTCATATTCTTGAGGGAATGGTCAGTGAAGCATGAAAACATTTCCTTTTTCTTACTGTCTTTCTCCTTTACAGCATTTAAACTTTCTTATGCTGTTCAGACAATGTATTTAATTTTTAAGATGCCAAGTCATTAACTAATTAAAAAAATATTCTGAAGGGTATGTTTGATACTTCTTTCTTAAAATTAGACTTTAATGTGAAATTGTTTGACTTTGGTACTGAACCCATGCATCTGTTCACCTTATTGGGATATTTTACAAGGACAGTAGCAGGTGCAGGCAATTGCCCACTTCAGCAGTGCTTTGACATACTTGATCTGTTTCTCCTTCCCATAGGAAAAGCTTTGCCAGCAGAAGTACAATGTCTCCTGCATAATGATCATGCCCCAATACCAAAGGCAAGGATTTGGAAGATTTCTCATTGATTTCAGTAAGTGAAGTGTTTTATTTACACTTGTGATCCAAGGAGCTGATGGCTGTTATATGAAAGTGTAACATATGAAACTTTATTTAACTCACTCTGTTGTTTTTATCAATAGATAATGGGATTTCTGTTTATATTTACATAGGATAGAAAAGCTCCCTGAAGTGAAAAACTTAGTGCTGTTCTGTTATTGTACTCGAGGAAATTGAGAATGGATCTCTCGGCAGTAATATTAGCTCACAAAGCTATTACCCTGAATGAATTGTCTAAATTACTTTCCATTTTGCTTTGCTCATTAGTATAAGAAGAGGCAATTATTTGTGATTATAGCTAAGAAGGTGTTAGTCTGAGGCATTCTCTGCATTCTAATATTTCTAGCTTGTATCTTCTTTTAGCAAAAAAAAAAAGCTTTAATTGAAGAATTGCCCCATGGAAGAAAAATATTTTGGTTTTTGTGTTCATTACTTTAGTAGTGAAAATTTTTACCAGAAAGAGTGTAGGTGTTAGTGGCTGTACATGTACTTGCTGCTTTATTTTGCTGAGCTGTCTGACCTGTTAGAAAGCTTCAGGCACACTTGTTTAAACAGAGATTTGTTATTTCCCAAATCTTTAATGTACAGTGGAACTCCAAACAAAATTATCTGAGGAAACTTCTGAGTTGAGTGTCCTCATTACTACTGAATCCATCTTTCTACTGTAATTTAGAGTGAGGATGATAAGGAGTTAGTGTATATTGTATGTGGTTGCTTTTCACTATTATGTTTTATAAGGCACTGTAGAATTACATGGGTAGAGATAGTTCAGATAATAGGATTCCTGCCCTGAAGGTGTATGCAAGAACATTAAAATGCAAATAATAATACATTTGCAGTATAACAGCAGGACAAAGACAATCATTTGTAACTGTAGAGTTTTCAAGTTCTGTGTCTTGCAGTGTTGTACCCAGCATGACTGTGCTAGAGTGTATAAAGATACTTAGTATGTCCCATCACTGCATGGCTGTTTTAAACAGCCTTCACTATACCCCTGTGAGTTAGGTAAAAATGGTTCTGGACCACTTAATCCACCACTGAAATGTAGCTGTCACTGGAGTGGAACACAGCAGCTGTTCCACTGTGTGCCTTCTGCAACCTTTTAGCAAAGGCTGTGAGAAGTACCACATATTTCTGGATCTGTGGAGAGAACTTTAAGCTTACTTAGGTAGAAATCAGCCCTGTTTTAGGATTAGAATGCTTTTTTTTTTTTTTGTGCAAAAGGAAATGAGAAACTCTTAAGTGGGCACTGGTAACTGCTTCCAGGCTTTTCCTTTGTTACTCTGTGGTGTCTCTCTCTCAAAAAGCACTCTCAACAAATGTTTTTCTGGTTGAGTTTGCAGTGGTTATAAATGCAAAACTGATGGCACAGCCATGAAACACGTGGATTTCACACAAGGTCTGGGTATGAGCGTGCTGTGTCTCTCTGGATGTGTGCTCTACTACCGTGCCTTGTGCTGCTCAGTCTGGGAAAGTCAATAGGATGTTCTGGCCTTCTTGTCCTTCTGGAAAAATCTGGAAGCACATGGGGTTGTTTGAATCATTAGGCTTTATGTTACAACTTGCTTGGAGCTTATCTGGTGCTATTCTTAGGTCTTCCCTCTTTGCAGACACGTTCAGATCACAGGTATGGGCTGCAGCTGTACAATCTGGGCACAGGCCAGAGACACCTTTAGCTTCTGCTGTGGCTGCCAGACTGCCCACTTCATGAGCACACAGGCAGCCCTTCAGTACTTCTCCACAGTGCTTTCCCTTTGTTTTCTGGACAGAGGTTCCCTTAACTAACTGGCAGTCAGACTCTTTCATTTGCCAACAGAATGAAGAACCAAGAGGTGACTGAGAAAGTCTGGCTCTGTACTGTGAGTAAGGTGATGAGGGAACTGCTTGTGGCTGTTTTTCCCTAGATGTAGAAAGGAAGGGAAAACTTTCAAGTCTAGTTCTCCTACACAGTATTTGTTTCTTTGTTCAGGAGGGAGGCTGAATGCCATGAAATGGGGCATAGCTTCATCTGAATTAGTGACCCCCAAAATCTGTCTTTGTACAGGAAAACCCTTGAAAATTAATGGTTTACTCTTTTGCTTGGAATTTGATGTCTTTCTGCCTTGTGACTAACTCCTGTCTTCTTTGTGCTTTACTCTTTCTGTTCACATGTGGTCTCCTGAGTATAAATTGCTCTAACTGGTCTGAGAAGATTCGATATAAAACCCCTCAGTTATTATTCTAAACTTGAACAGACGAAGTTTATCATAGTTTAAAGCATTCTTTGCCAGTGACATTATCTAGACTGTCATGTTCTCATAAAGTCCTAGCAAGATAAATTTTATGCTCTGAATGTTAAGTCTTCATTTGTTATGTGGGTAATGCTTGTAAACTGCTCTATTTTGAAATCTGTGAAGCAGTCACTGGTACTTGTCTTTTTTTATAACAGTAACCAGAACAGTGTTTAGACTATAATAATAAAAACCTAACTGAGCAAGTAATTTTCAGAAAATGATAGTTACAAACCACAGAAGGGAAGATTTTAAGAACTGTGTGCAAGCAGTTGACTGCTCACATTATTTTGTATATATCTAGGCACTTGATAGGCTGGAAAGAACACAGCCTTTAAGCCACTACACGACTTCTGCTTTGTCAGCAGTCTGCTGAAAATGTAGGTTGTGGTAAAAATTTGCTTCTTTTTTTGGTAAGTGAAATGCAATTGTTTGTTCAGATTGTGATGCATTCTTTTGTCTTGAACTAATTTAATCTTCACAGATGAGTCTTATATAGTCATGCTGTAACTAGCAAGGGAAAATAAATTCTTTCATTTTGCTAAAGGAAAAATAGGTATTTGTCTTCTGACCACTGATTTTTGTTTTTTTCATCTTAACATTTTCCTAACTACATTTAAAATTACCTGTATTTCATATCCAAACTGGTAATAGCAGTATTTCTTACACTGTAGACACCAATATAAAGGTCTATTGGTCTGTCTTGTCAGGAATCCATAATCTCACCTATGGGAAAGAGGAGTTTTTAAAAGAGGAAATTAACTCTTGTGAGAAGCAGGTGTGTTGTAAAATGCCTGAGTTTGCTACTCTGATTGCCTTCAGCAATAATTTAATTTCTAGTTTTCTGTATAATTCATCATTTAAATAGAAATGTTGTTAAAATAAAAAAAAAATATGCTCTGTAGCTGTATTTTTAAAGCTTTGTAAGAATATTTTTCATTAATTGTGGGGAAGTTAGAGATTTTGACTGTGATAGGAACTTGTTGGGCTGTTTAGAAATTGAAAAAAGTTTAGTTATAAATATTTTATTAAGTGGTTAACTATTGATTTGTAAAATTGAAGACTTAATACTGCTTCATTTTGCTTAATTCACTCTAAGACAATCAATTTAACCTGTTCTATTTTCTTGAAGCATGTTATACTGAAGACATAATGGTTTACATGAAGTCTGCACTTTGTTTACATTAAGTATGCTTTATTAAATACTGTTTTGTAACAGTTGGTTCATTTTTCACATAGGGATAGGGAACCTGATTTTTACTTGGAGTGTAGCTAATGTAAAAAGCATTTCCTGAAAATGAATAAGGGTCTTAATTTGCTTGTTATATTTATACCTTCTGCCTTTTGCAGGACTGAAAGCTCCTGCCAGACTTTTTGGGTCTGGGCTGTTTGTTTTGTTTTCATTTCTTTGTTGTTCTTGTATTCTGTGGGATTTACTGGATTGTGATTACAGGGTTTTATTTAAGGGAGAATAATTGACTTCTGCATCCATCTTTTGTATTTGCTGTAAATAAAGTTTTTGGGCAAGAAGACTCCGGCTGAAGTTGATCCAGAAATCAACCAGAAAGCAGGCTTTATTGCATAAGAGCCCATTGTGGCTTTGTTTCATTTCAAGTCCTTTTGTGGTGATACACAGCTATCATTCCTGTCCCAAGGATTACGTGTGCTGCGTTTGGGTGAGCCTTTGTATGTCCTCTGTCAGTTCAGCCTGTATTGCTGCTGTGGTATGAACAGTGCAAGCACTGAAGCTGCCGTGTTGCAGCTTCTCTCTGTGCAAACCCATTTCTTTTATAAATTTTATTAGCTTCTCTATTCAAGACATTTTTCTTTGCTTTCCTGATTTGAGCTCTTTCAAAGCCTGGAATCTTCATATGATTTCTATTTCTGTTTGTTAGACTGCAGTGCCAGAACATACTAGTATTTCTTTATTTGGCATATCTAACAGAGTTCATTATTACTAGAATGAAATACTGCAGTAGTTCATACTTGTTTTCTGTAAGTTTAAAGTCGTCTTTTGATTCGTACTTCTTCACAAAGCTCATCTTGTCACAGTCTCACATTTCTGCATACTGGATTGCAAATTCCATGCTGGAGGCCTAGCCAGCAGCTGGAAGGAAAGAAATGCATGTGACTGTTAGGATAAACCTTTCCAACTGTGCTGGCTAGGCTGTTGACAGTTCATTTGCATTACAGTAACAACTGGGCTTAATGCTGAGGAGCAAAGTCCTTGGTAGCCTTTTGTTACTTATCTTGGGGCTATTTCTGGTCCAACTGATTGTTGCGGTTTCTTCCTCCCCTTCAGAATTCCTTGTTTTTATTTGGTTTATCTGTTCATTGTGAAATTATTATTCTTGCTCAAGAGATGAAACATGTTTTAAGGATGCTGGGATTCTGTTTGGGCTAAATACGTTCTTTGTTTTGTGGTGTTTTGGGTGTTTTTTGGTTCATTTGTCTGTGTGGGAAAGTCAGTGCTAATTTTTTAAACTTTCTTATCACTTATTGCATGCAACTTGAAAAGGTTGGATTTTTTTTTTTTCCTTAGCTGGACTTAAACTCTGATTCTCCTTTAGGATGTGTAGCTCAGAATTTTTTTTGTGAGAAAACCATAATAGGGAAAGGCAATTCAAGTCTGGCAGTGGAAGAAACAAACAGAATTTATATTACCTGAGGACTTCCGTTCTGGTGTAGGAAAATCAGCTCTGTTAAATGTCCTTGTTTGCCCATTTCCCCAAATCTGGTATTTTTCTTGGTCAAGTGTTGGTTTTTGTTTATTGTTCCATTCAAACAGGTGAGTAAATCTTCAAGTCCTGACTTGCAGAAGCAGCAGGGCAACAGCAGTAACAGCACTTGTGCAACAGCTAAGGTATAGCACCAGGGAAGGCAAGTTTCCAAAGGTTGAGAGGAGCAAAAGAATTTGCTCTACAAGTAAGGGAAAACTGTTACTAAAAAGTTGTATCTTTCCTCCTAAATGCTTTTCATGACTAAGTATCAGAGCCATTGATAAAGGAGGTCTGTACCATTAGTGATATTTTTTAACTGGTAACTGAGAGAGATCCACTCTTTTGCTCAGTTAGTGGCAACATTCATCAGCCTACATTGCTTCTTAATAGTGTTTATTTGCTGTTTACAGCTTTGAAGAGCTTGACTGAAGATCTGGAACTAAAGCTTGTTTCTTTGCTCTCAGTTCTAATCCTGTCCTCTTGACTGCAAATACCTACCATGTCACGTTCACATATAACCATTCAGGGGCTTTTGAGCACAAAAGCAGAATCAGTGAAATATTCTGGGCTGGAAGTGTGTAGGGAGTAAGTACAGATGTCCTCAAAAGTGTTTGTTATCCATGATACTGTGTGCACTTTCCTTGAGAAGTGAGGGATGGTGATGGGGCACTGAATAAGCAAAAAAAAGATTCATAGCTTTGTAAAGTGCATTCTTGAATTCCTTCCAGTTTGCACTTGTTTCTAAAAATCTTCATCTCTCTGTGCAAGTGTGGAAGACGTTCACTGCTTAGTGCCCAGTCCTGCGAAGTGGTAAGCATTGTGTATTGAGCCCAGAGAACTGCTATAGGCAAAGAAGCTTTCTGTCCCACAAGTGTCTACAGGTAGCATAAACCTGTACTGATGAGAATGGGGACAGTGTCTTTATTTCTTATGGCCAGCAGTTTTGAGATACTTTTGAAACAAGCTGAAAAAACTGCATTCCACAAAACCTAGGTTAGTCTTCAGGCACAGCTTAAGGAGACTGAAAAGGATATTTTTTTCTGGTGGTTAGTGCAATTTTGTTCTTCCGTCAAGTTTGTTAAAGAGCTGGTCTAGCCTGTAAAATCAATGTTTCTGTCAAAGGAAAAAAATTGGGTTTCTGCTAAGCTTGAAGATGAGCATACAGCTCAAAAGTAAAACCCTTATTTCTTAATATGCCCAATTCAAACAGCATTTACACTTCTAGGATCAGCTGGTTATTTCCAACTTCCTTGTGGCTTCTGTACTTGAAAAGCTCTGTCTTCTGGTACAGACAAAAGGTTATTTTTGATTAAAAGTAACAATTCCTTTTAGACAATTTTGGGCTTAGCTTTCTCACTCGTCTGCATTACTATGTCTTAGATTTTTTGCGGTACCTTCAGAAGGAGTCAAGGTTGAGCTGTCCGTGGCTAGTTGAAGTTTGGACAATGATCTCTTCTTCTAGTTTCATCTTCCAAAGTGGCTTTGTGGTGCTTTAATATATCAAGAAGGTTTGAAAATGTTGCTGCGCCGAAAGATCTATTCCATAACTCACTTATCTGTGGTTCTCACTGTAGCATTTCCAGGCTTTCTGCTTTAACAGCAAATTAGGCTACTCCTTGGTGGAAACCTGAAAAGCAGTGATTTTCTTGTGAAGCACCGTGTTTGTGCAGCCATCCAAAAAAATCTAATTGAGAAAAACTTAAAGCTGGTAATGGACTAACATGGGGCCTCACGTTTAGGGCAACATATTGCTGGTAAGATACTAGCATTTGGAAAAATGTCAACCCTGTTTGGAAGGTGAATCCAAACAGGGATTATATAGATCATATATAGAGTCCAAACAGGACTTATAATCAACACTGATTATAACGTGGTGATTATAAGCAGTGGAATAGAGTAAAAATGCTGCCTCAGGTTTTTACAGGGCCTCTGAAAAAGTAGTATATCAGTAAAGGAAGAGCCTCAGAAAAGGCGAAAGGCTTTCTTGATTGAAGGGTTTTCATTTTTTGGTAGGAAGCTGCAATGTGGTAAATGAGCAAAGGCCATTACAGTACAGAAATGGTGTTATTTCTTCTTTAAAGCATACTTGAAAATGGAAACGATGGCAAGCTATTAACAGAAAAGTGCTGTGAGGGCAAAAGAGCAGAAGTAAAGAAAAAGTGTTTTTCTTCTTCATTATGATGAATTCACACAGTTTATTTGCTTTGTGTTGCCTTACTTGGTAGAAAGTACCTGTGTGGACTTCTCTCAAAGTAGCGTGTTAAAGAGGGGGTAACTGATTTTAAACTATTCAGATGGCAACAAGACATAGATCTTGAACTGAATAAACTTAAGTTTTTAATAATTCCTGAACTGACTTCTGGAAAACAAAACAATTTTTAAACAAATGTGAAGGTGGATGGTGTAATGAAAAAGATGTGTTAGGAGAGATCAGAGTAAGTGTGTTCACTTGTGGCATTTAGGTTCTGGTACGCTTATGGAAGTGCTGGGAACCACTGTCTGATACCTGCCTGCAGTTTAGAGCTAGACCTGAGCTGCAGGAGGCTCTGCGTGGTTGGATCTACTTGCGTGGTATGTGTTTATTTAACAGTGATAGTCTTAATCTCTTTATGAGAAATAATTTGTTGGCCAGAAAGTAACATTTTGGAAAACCTGCTTTAAGAAAATCATACGGATTTTTTTTAATGTCTAAGTACTTTAGTTGAAAATTAATATGAAGTAGAAATAGCATTTGAAAAATTAGGTTGTCTGTTGAATTATGAACACATTTAGTAAACACCTCGTGCACTGTTCTTTTCCAAAATCTGGTATTAAGATGTTTTACAGTTTGCCCTAACAAATACTGAAATATAACAAATACAATCTAGGAATAAACACACTTTTTAAAAGAGTTGTTCAGAGTCATGCTTTGTTGTGGTCTGTAAACAGAATTGAGATGGGGATGAAGTGGGACCATGGGCGTTTTTTTAAGATAAAATTTACTTTAACTAAGAGCATTTCAGCATTTCCTTTCTCACATTACAATCCTGAAAGTACTGTTTTGTTACTGCTGGGGCCGTGGCAAATAGTGGAAGGTGAAAATGAGAGACCAGGGGTGGAGAGGAACAGTTTGGTTTTTTTGATAGGCTTTATTGGAAAGGTGTATTCTCAAACTACACTTACGAAGATTTAGGGATCTGTGTAAAACTGGTCTCTTTTGTTTGTTAAATGTGGTGGCCCTTGTTGAATCATTTTGTGTTGTGGAGTTTTCTGCCCTTGACAGACTGACTTGTGTACCCCAGTACAGAACACTGTCAGCCTCCTCATTGTTTTGTGGTAGTGTTTACAGATGCACTTCCACCAAGTGAAAGGCTGAATTACCTGCTTTTTCTTTTCTTTTTCTTTTTATTTTTTTTCCCCTTTAGGAATGAATTTCAAGTGTCTTTGACAGCTGTAAATTTGTGAGGGAGCCTGACTGCTGCTGCTTATTTTCTGTTCTTTTCTTGATGATTGATTATGTTGCTGACCCCAAGGCTTGAGTTTGGCCTCTCCTAAATAACTAATAAGGAGCATTCTGTCAAGCTGAGATTTAGATGAGGGGGGAATGAAGATGGATTTTGAATCAAGCTTAGTTGACTTAAGATTATTCCAAGAAAATCAGCCTCTTGGGATTTCTTGGCATCACTTTTATATAGCTTTAAGACACTGTACATTTATCAGAATTGCAAAAGACAGCAGACATGTCACTTCAGATACAGAAGCTAAGGCTGTTTTAACTGAAGAGCATCTTTATTCCAGATAGCATTGAAAACAGTGAAAAGGCAAGGCTAAACATGGTAAGAATGATAGTAAGTGTTTGTTGGACAAAGCTGACTGAAAATCTGAGATCAGATCCGAGATCTGAAAACAGATTTTAACTAAGTAATACATCTTTAATTATTAAAAGTTTTACAGAGGATAAGGTAGCCTCGGAGGAAAGCAGATATTGTGTGAATTGGAAGGGTTCAGGTTAGGAAAGCCAAAGCCCTGATAAAGTTAAATCTGCCTGGGGACATTGAGGGCAACAAGAAAATCTGTAGGTACACTGGTGATAGGAGGAAGAATAGGGAAAATAGGAGCCCTGTCTGGAGGGAAATGGGGGGCCTGGTTACCCAGTATATGAAGAAGGCTGAGGTACTCCATGACTTTCTTGCTTTGGTCTCCAGCAGTGACAGCTCCAAGCACACGGCCCGGGTAGTAGAAGGCAAAGGCCTGTCACACTGCTGTTAAGGCACAGAGAGAACCTTGTGGCTTCTGTAACAGATATCTTGTTTCCAGTGCCAGCATTTTTATCAGTCAGTTCTACCTTCTTGTAAAGAAATTGTATTTTTCCCTTGTTTACTGCTGTTTTGAGTCGCAGTAGATATTTAGCAGATCACTGTATCTTGGACTTAGCTTTTTGAAGTATGCTGTAATAGGTACATTTGTGTTCGATGCTTGGTAGATAATGTGCACTTTCTTACGCAATTTCTGTATATGTTGACTAACCAGGTATTGCCATCAAATTTAATAATAACCTTCTTCACCTGTTGGGGTTTTTTTTCTTCTACATCTTATTTGGTTAATTCCCTGTTACACAGCATGCTTCAGCAGAGCAAATGAGCAGCAGTGGCGTTTTGCTGCTCCCATCAGACAAATACAGCTTGCATCTTTTGTGCATGTGTGTGTGTGTCGTGACCTCTGACCTGAGCCAGCTCAGTGCTTGCAGTGATTTCGTACGTGTGCCTTTTGGCTTCTCAGTATTCAACTCCCCATTTCACTTCTGTTCGTGTTGTTTAGTGCTACTAGGCTGTCCTTTGTAGGTATGAATAAAATAATGATAGGAAAAGCTCTTGGGCTCCGGAACTTCATCTACTCTAAAACTGTTAAAACCGTCCCTGATACAGTTTTGGTCCAAGGGCATCTGTCACTTTCCAAGTGTGATAACAATCTTCCTTAGCCATGAGTCTGGGAGGATTATGTTAACAGCCAGGTTAACACTCCAGCTGATAGTCAGAGCTTAATGGTATGGACGCCATCTGTCTCTGCTGGTTGGCCTCAGTGCCATGTAAAGATTCTGAGGATATTCAGTGTACTCATTATATTGGGCAAAACCTCCTAGGTCCACCTTCCTGTCCTGTCAGTTGGGTCTTGTAGAGGTACATAGAGCCTGTAAGAAGGCAAGCAGGTCATGTCTGATGTGCACAGGAGATATATTTACAACCCAGTGTTCATGTGCTGTCAGCATTAAACACCAGAAGGTAAAGGCAGTTCCTGAAGGGAGTTCATTCAACAGTTACAGTTGTATAAACAATTTACTTCTTGGTGTCATTTATTCAATAGTTTTTAAAATGTAAATTTAAATAACTTAAGATACTGCTTATAAAACCAAGAACAATACGGAGTTGTTAATGATCTTCTAAGCCACTTAACCTACTGACAAATTTATTCATCCAATTGGTATTCAAGACTGATGCCCTCTGCACATACAAGTCTTGCTTTTAAGGGTACTTCAGTTCTCTTTCTCTTGCTTATGCTTTCACTCTGCTTATAAGTAGTCCACTTCATACACAGAACCTCCACTCAAGGGGTTTACTGGCAACTGGCACAGGTAAAATAAGTGTTAGCAAATTAATTCACTCAAAGGGTGCCTTTTGTAGGTCTGACTGTAATGCAGTCGTCTTTACCTTTCCTTTTATTCATGAAGGGCATTTGTTTAGCCGTAACCTCTTCCATGAAGCTTTCTATAAAGGAGCTAAAGGTTTTGGGCCTCCTCTGTTGGGTTTACTTGAGGATGTGGAGAGGAATGAGAGCTGGCATTATTTCTTTTAACAATAATGAGAGAATCTTTGGCTTACTCTGTGCATCGTGAAGAAAGCTTTTCTTTACTCTGACAAAGAGAATGTAGCAGGTTGTTCAGTGATCTGAGCATCTCAAGTTACAGCTAGTCTTTTTTTTTTTTTTTAAATAGTGTTTGTGTGGATCTTGGGATTAGGGTCGTTTGAAGCTGTTTCAAAAGTGCTTTCAAAGAGGGTACTAACACCTATTTGAGGTCCTCTATCTTTGACCTTCTTCCCACTGACATAGATAAGAACAGTTCAGAGGTACACAGAATAGTTAGGGAAAAAATGGTAACATGAATTACAGTTTTAGGAATTGTAAGTGTTAATGAGCTCACATTTTCACCTTACCTATTTCTGCCTTCTGCTCATGGTCATACCTCTGAACTTGTAGCGTTGAGCTGACCTATCTGTATTGAGCTGCCCTGTCTGAATACTCAGCCGTTTTGATATTTCTGACTACCCTTTTGAACTGGTGTCTTCTCAACTTGTTCATATAATATCAAAACAAAGGATGTGATGTTTTGTACAACAAAAAACATTAGCTCTTAGGATAGGTTGAAATGTTGGTTTGAGGTAAATCTTCGCTTTAGATACTGGAGTATTATTAAAACAGTTGCTAGTACTTGCTGTTCTTTCAGATCTTTGGCTTGATACAGAACATTGCATGAAAACTCACAAGTTCTTTCCTTCCATACTAAAGGATTTATTTTCCTTGGTTTTGTTTCAAACAAAACAAACTTTAATGGAAAAGTGCTTGATTCCATCTGCCTGAGTCTGGTAATTAATTTGCGGGGGATGGCCTTTAAAGAGACAGAGAAGAACTCCGAACATACAAGGGTAACAGCTCACTGGTTGCTTCTTTTGTTCTGGATAGATTCTCATGAGCATGTTTTCTTCTGACACAAATATTAACAGAATATAAATAGGAGTTGAATAGTGGTGATTATGTAAGGGTTATATCCTGAGCACAAGCTATTGGATAGGACCTTCCTCAAAACTCTGATTTGGGAGTAGGTGTCTCTGAGAAACAGATTTTTAAGCTGTTTCCACCTCCCAGCAGTAGTTGAATTTTGCTGTGACACTGCTGTCTGCTCATGGTTTTCAGCTGTGTATTGGCATCTTTCAAGTGTGTGTCTGGAAGCCTTTCATAAGTACCTTGATTATGTTTTCTGTAGAAGAGTTACTTCAGTGGCGTTGAGTTCTCTTTGCTATGTGTAGAATTGTATGTAAATGTTGGTATGTGTGATCGTGATATGCATACATAAATATGAACCTGAGATTGACAGGTTTAAGTTACGCAGTGCATGGCAAAAAGTTGTTATCCTTATAAATCAGACTGAAGTCCAGAATGTTAGTGTTACTTAGTTACATGGTGTTACTTCATTTTGCAGATTTAGTGTGGATGTAGCTCTTAAGACTTCTTCTGTGAAGGCTGCATTCAATCTAAAATTGTGGAAAGATCAGTAGACTAAAATCTGTTCTTGTGATCCAAAAAACCTGTTCTTACTTGACTCCATTTGCATGACATTAGAACACAGTTCCTCCCCTTTGTTGCCCTCCAGCAGCTTGCCAGGTGGTGATGTCTTTGGTCTAACTTCACTGGCAGACAGACCACATCAGTGGACTTGATTGCTGACTGCTTAACAACATGATGACGCTAATAACCAAAATGTTCCAAATTCTTAATTACAGGTATTGTTGCTCTAATTTGTTTATAGGGCATATTCATGCTAGATATAATACTATCTGATAGAAAAATAGTGTTTAAAATGGGCAGAAATGCATACAGAATATCAATATAAAAGCACAGACTTCTTGAACCCTTCCTAACCTTTGTCTGGATACGAGTTCATAGGAAGTGCTCTCCAAGATGAATGCTTCCTAATAGGAGTATATGCTGACTTGTTGGTGAAGTTTCTTATAATTGTCTATCTTAACACTTCATAGCGAGATCCATACTTGTTTTAAGTGCTTTTTTCAGTTTTTTGTAACAATAGAAAAATATGCAAATGTAATGACCGTTGCTGTAAACTCAGTACGCTGTAAAATACAATGGAGTATTGGTATTAGTTCCTTGTACTGAGCAATATTTAGACTAAATAGCAGAAAATAATACATTTCGAGCATTTTGGAGCATAGCATAGAAGGAAGGGAGCATATTGATGGATCCTGAGTTCAGAAGGTGATGGAACTTTGTAACAAACAGGTGGATAGCACCAAAAGCAGGTGGATAGCACCATGACAAATACATGCAAACCTTACAATTAATGGAACAGTTGGCCCAGAATCAGTTGTCCTGAAGGTCAGAGAGCTGTTAGGAGTTGACACAAGTAAGAGGGTGATGTGTCACAGGCATCAGTTGGAATGGCCACACTAGCATATCAGAAATCAATTTGGACAGCTCTTCTAGGGGAATAAATAGCCATCCTGGTCTTGGGCTTGCTGGAGAATGGGATTTTAAGAGATGATGTGATTGGAGTGGGCAGGGGAAGGGGGCCCTCTTGCGTTGCATTTGGGATCCCATTTTTCCAGTTTCTCATGTGCTGTAGACAAAAAGGTGGAATTAGAAGACTTTGTCCTTGAGCTATAATCTCACCAGGGTTACAGAGGTGCAGTGAGTAGCTCCTAAGAGTGGACTGCTGCAATAGATGTGTGATGAGGTTCACCGAGAGCCAGGTTTAATAAGCTCTCAGTGAGTTCATCACCTCTAGGTTTTGTCCAGCAATCCCAAATGGCATAAAAATTAGCAGGACAGCATCAGTGGGAGAGTTTGAAACAGAAAAATATTTAATAAAGACAAAAATAACAAACTCTTACAGAGAAAAGCCAGTGCCAGGAGCACATGGTCTGTGCTCCTGCTAAAACACCCCAAAAATGCCACAAGGCCCTTTGTTTAGTCCTCTTTTGTAGTAATGACTGAGGCAGGATGCTTGGCACTCTGCCCAATGAGGTAGTAACAGGTCTGAAGTGAGGTTCAGGGGTCCTATGAGGTGTCTTCGAGCTGGCACACAGCCAAATAGGGAAAGAACCTTCTGGGTTTTTACCTTATTAGTAGGACAAAGAGCGAAGCCCCAAACTATTCCCAATGTGGAAACCCCTGCTATGGATGGGGTGCACTGCTACAGATGTGTCACAGTCCCTTCAGGGACAGGCAGGGAAGCCAAGGAGAGGAGGTCATGCTCTACACAAATAAATTACTTGGAAGCATGGTTCTCTGCTGTGGAATGGGTCATAGGCCTGTCAAGCCTGTATGCTTCAGAATCAGAGGACAAGGCAGCAGCCATTAGTGCTGTGCTGGGCATTTGTTATACACAACCTGTTTAAAAAAAGGGAAGAGGATGAACCTTCCCAGCAGCTGGATGATACCTGCTAGTGAAAGGCCTTTTTTCCCAAGGACTATTTGAAACTGTCCTGCAAGGACAGCAAGATACTTGGGACACTGTTTAGACACAGACTTTGGAAGGACCTGCTGGGGCAAATGCTTTTCATTTGGCAGCCCAGGCTGTGAGATAGTAGCGTTTCAGATCCTGAGAGAAATTAGGAAGGTAACTATCAGACTAAGGTCCAGAATTTTATCTTGTTTGAAGAACTGCTAAGTGGGGTCCTCCAAGAGGTTTGCTGTGAAAAGTGAAGGAGCAACAGGACACGTTGATCTCTGGAGACAGTTTCCTTAGACTGCAAAAATAACTTATTTTAATGTTCATGACAGTAGCAGGCATGACAGTAAGCCTGCTGGGGTGCAGGGAGAGTTCCTGACTTAAGCAACACCAAAGTCTACAAAAGGCACTGGTATTGCTTACATGTGCAGCAGTGTTAAGCCAAAGCTTGGTTCGAGTTGAAACTGAGGGAGGTGGAAAGTAACAAAATGTGGAGAGCTCTTAGAAGTATGTGGTCAGCCAAAGGAAGAATAAGCAGAACATGGCCCTGCTGATGAATGGAATAAGCATGGTGTGACAATAAAGGGGCTTGGTGTGGATCTCAGAAGGGATCCGAGGTACTCTGTACTTTCTTGGCAGGACCTGTTGTCAGGTGTGACAGAATTTAGGCAGTAGAGTGAGATGCCATCTTTGCTAGAGGAAGATCGAGTTACAGAGTACTGAAGTAAAATGGTGAGATTCACCCTAGGAAAGTGGCTGACATGACTCCAACACCTCTCCCCATTGCCTTTGAGAAGTCAGGGCAATTGGGAACATCTTCAGTAACTGAAGGATGACAGATGTTACGTGCATCTTCAAGAAACTCCAGGAAGATGAGTGAAATAAATGGTTATGTATCACAAAGGCTACAGAGCATATGACTTGGTATAAGTCACATAACATAGATCTGTATACGTTCTGTCTACAGGTATTTCCATATGTGCTATCTTCTGAAACTTGGTTGTTAGCATTAGATTGCCTCATGATAGAACTTTGGAAGTAAGCTTCAGGAAGTTTTGAAGCAGGCTGTCATTTAGGCACTGTCTTGCATAGGTGCATTTTGAAGTGGACTTGATAATGTGGTACTTAACACTTGCAGCTTTTGTCAAGCCTATTGATAGGATCAGTGGTGTTTTCCTATTGTTAGTATAGCTGAACAGGTCCAGAAAGATGAAATGGAGTTATGTGTTGACCACAATTCTGTGTAGCTGTTGAAATTAATTTGATTGCGGTGGCCTTAGTGCATGGCTGGAGAGCAAGGCTGTCCTTTAGAATGGCACTCTGTGTCTCTGCTGTCTGTGTTGCCCTTGATTCTGTTCAGCCATTTACAGCTCGCTGCTGTAGCCCAGCACATAGCCATGATGTAGGCAAAGGGAAGCTACTGACACTTCACCTTATTGTGGCTTGCTGGATGTTGTAGCAGCTCAGTAGCTGTGTCATGACTGACAACCTGATGCTTGTTCTAAGCTATGTCGTTCCTGTTTGGGAGTTGAAACCTGATCTTAAAATGGCCTTTCTATGCAGGCTAGGCTTGAGCAAGTTTGGAACCATTTAAGTTTGCTTTTTTGTTTTGCTGTGAGACAAATTACGGTGGCAAGAGAGACTCCATGTCAGAATCTAGATTAACAGATTTGAATTTGCTTCTTCATATGGTCTATTCCTCACCCTGCTTCTCTGTCATTATGTATTACAAGCATACAGGCTGATTTTCTGGGTTTAAAAATGTTTGGAAGATTATTCAGATATGATAATACCATCTTTGTTTTGTAGGTATTTTAATACATAAGCAATAAATTAACGGTTTTGCTATGATACTTCTCTTAAATTTTGATCCTTTGTACTTGAAGAGATGGAGACTCAATTTTCTTTTGTATAAATGAAGTAAAGATTCTCAATACAGAAAAATAGAAATTTTTCTCTTTGAAGGTGCCATGATGATGCTCATGTAGTCTTACTAGGACATGTGGAAGATGATAGCAAAAAGGAAATCTTTATTATGTTCAGCAGGGTTTCATCAAAACAGCTTCTTCTTGTGCTTTTAAGACCGAGTCCTCTCTTGTTCAAAGGCTAGTAGTAGGTTAATAACCACTGGCAGGGTTACTCCTGTAAGACTCAGGAGTTATTCTCATCCAGGGACCTTTGCTATATTGCATTTTCTGTATTGTTCTTTTCCTGTGTTACTCCTGTTGAAGAGCTACATGAGTAAAGTTTATCAATAATTCTGTGGATGTGGAAGTATGAAACAAGATGTAAACATTTCTCTGTAATGTATTTTTGCAGTGAAGCAAAGCTCTCCTTTTCCTGCAATAAACTACCATTGGTGTAGTTCTGGTTTTGAAAGAAAGACTATTTGGTTGCAGCTTTTCTTTAAGGTAAAAGCCTATCTAATCTGTAGGTATTTTAAGAAAAGCGAAGATACAAGTTTGACTTCCAAAATTTGAGTGGAAAATTCTGCTCTTTAGAACAACTAGGTTAATCCAAGATAAGGGCTGGAATACTCTGGTAGGACATATTATAGTTTAAAGATATCTGTCTTTTTGCTGTTTCTTTTGTAAAGTGACCTCTATCTCAATTACAAGAATAAACAGACTTTCTTTACTAGTATTTGTAACTTACTTATTCAGAGGGATTGATATGATTGATTTCCTACAAAGTGATATTGAACATGACTTCTTAAATAAGATCAGAGCTATGTCTCCAGTGCATGATGTGATTGATACATAAGACACATAAAACTGTTTCCTTGATCACAGGCTCTCGGATAAAATACTTTTCAAATTTTCAGTGTAAATTGTTATTTCCAGAGTTTTTGTAGCAGACAAAAAAAAATCTGTTCTAGCTAAAAAGTAGGACTCTTTAATCCTTACCCTTGGAGTCCACTTTGAAGACTGTTTTGGTTTTTAGCGAAAAGCAAATACATGGATTTGTTGCTAGTAGCATAGGAGAAAGGAACTGCAATTTCTAAGTGCTTGTCCAGACACAGAATGAGATTTAGTACTCTGTTTTCCATTCAGTTACATTTTTGCTGATTCTCTTTCTGCTGAAGACAATGTGCTGCAATGCAATGATGTTTGAAAACAGTAGTTGAACATCATACATTATGCCCTCAAGAGTGAAGTGCCTCTCTTTGTGGCACTGTTCTCAAAGAACCTGCCTGTCTGTAAGCAGTGAAGTTCAAGGAATGGAGGAGTTGTGTTAGATCAGCACAGTGTCCATGGCATATGTCACTGTTATTTGTGGAGAGGTTGCTATGTCAGATACTCCCTTAAGGGAGCACACGGTTAATAGAACACAGGAAATTGTACTTGAGTTTCAGCTAGTGGCATCTTCTGGAGAATAGTGTTGAAGCTGCCTCAGGATGCTCTGGATGGATTATATTCTGGATATGTGGAATTTTCAGTAAAATATATAACCATATTGCCCATTGGAGAAGGCAAGGAGTGTTGTGATCCTTTCATAAAAGGATTAGAAGCCAACTATAACCCTCCATTTCACCTTCTTAGAAGCTACTCAGCTACAATTATTTATTTTCCAAAGTGTGGATGCTAACTGACCGACTACTGTTTGCCCTTAAGCTAAACAAAGTCATGATTGTATTTAATTATAAAATACAGCATTTCTAGGACTGTTCTAGGTGGTTTTAAAGTAGAAATAGTAAATACAATTACATCAAAAATGCTTGTTCAAACTTTCATATTAGCTGAGATCCCTAGCTTCTCAGGTGAATAGGAAACCACAAAGTCTTCATTCAATCCTGTGCAATATGCATACCATGGTTTGGCTGTTGCTGTGTGTAACTGAGCAACAGTGTGGCCATGCAGTCTTGTGTAAACACAAACAAGTGTACTTCAAACACCTCCCTCCAGTTCAGGTGTTTTGGTTTGCTTGCATCAAGATTAATTCCTTAGCTTACTGAAAGCCTAATGGCTTTATAATGATTGTGGTCAGTGTTAATTGCACTCAAGGAAATGGAACATTTCAGTCTAGATGTCTGTTCTTTGACTGTTCATCAGAGATTATGGATATGAGGGGGACTGAACACTGGAACAGGTTGCCTGGAGAGGTTGTGGAGTCTGCTGTCCTGGAGGTTTTCAGAAGCTGTCAGGACACAATCCTGAGCAATGTGCTCTAGGGGGACCCTGCTTGAGCAGGGAGGCTGGCCAAGATGACCTCCAGTGGTCCCTTCCAACCTTAACTATTCTGTGGAATGAAATGATAAATTGATTTGTTCATTGCTGTAGAACATAAAGCATGTATTGAGAGCACTCAGATTGCAAGAGTGTCTTTAAAAAATATCTTCAAACTTCATTTGATGTTCTTCTATCAAGTTTTAGTTTGTTCATTTAGTCTTTCCCAGTATACCAGCTGTTTAATGCCTTTCTTTGCTGCTGCTTTGTGTTTCACTGACCACTGTGCAGTCTGCATCTCTATCGTCTTACACCTTTGAAGGCTTGCCTGCATTTGCTACCATGTTAAAAGCAAAAGAACAAGTGTGTTCCTTCAATAGATAAAAAAATACAATTCAACTGTCTCAAGCTAAATTTAAAACTGTGTTGTGATTTTTTGCTTAATATTATAAAGCTGAGGTAGTGATATTTAGAAGTGTGTGTGATGGGGAAAGAAGGATGTGTCATGGGCATTTGGAGATATGAGACTTAATGAAATAGCTGCTCTTGGCAGTTTGTAACTTGAGTTAGGCATAAAACTGCTTTCATGCCATGGGAGTGAAAAGGGGCTGATCTGATCCTGATTTTTAGAAGATTTTCAGGAGAGAGCTGGTGAGATCTAAGTCTGTTCACCTCACAGCAGACATGGCAATAAATTTCTCCTAGTGAACACACAAGTAAATGCAGTTAATAGAGGAGGAAGATGGACTCTGCACTGCTTGCAAAAGGGAGTGATACTTAACAAATCTTACCAAGCTCTTAAAAAATGCCAAAAAGTGTGGACATTAAACTCGTCCAGTTGGTTGCAATTGTTTGGATGAAGCCAGACTAATTCTGTTTGCATATGTTTCAGGTGGTGGTTGCCAGTTTCAGTTTGTCCCTTTTTTTCTGTTGGCCACTGTTCTGCTATCAAGCCTGGACCTCTGATCTCATGCTATTTAACTTATTTGAAGATACAGAACCAAGCATCAAAAAAATCAGTAATTAACTAACTGAAAGTTTCTGGAGACTGGCACAGATGTATTAAAGTTACTGTTTTCACGTGGTGTGGCTTCTGTAGCTATTTCAGGGGTATTACTAGGCATCCTGTAGATTGAAATTATGGGATAATTACAAGTCAGTTTGTTTAAATATATGTTTTAATGCCTAATTATCTTCTTAATTTGCATTGAAGGCATAAGATTTATGCATGTTATACGAACTTCCCCTTCCTCAGATTGCATTTCTTCTAATTGTTTCAAATACTGGATAAGATGAAACCTTAGTGGTTCTGGGGAGGTTTGCATGACAGAAATCAAAGGCTGTAAATCGCATTTGGCACATTGCTTTGCTGTGGACAATAGAGATAAGGCAAGAAATAAAAATCATTAATGATATTTTGGCTGTTGAATTTTGTGATGATGCTATCACTCATATGCCCAGAAGATAAGATAGACGACTCTGTGTTCTTGATTAGGTCTTACATTTTGTTGTGGTTTTAGTTTTTTGTGTAGCATACAGTCTGGCTTGTGTACTCTTGGGGGTGGGTGGTGAAGAGCTCTATTTTGTCCTGTGAGTGTTGCTATTTTTCATAATCTGATATCAAGGATTATACTTAAGGAAGTTCTTTCAGGTTGCCACTTGGAGGCTATCCATTATTAAGATTAGGCAGAGACAGTGAGGCTGCAGGTATCTGTTTAACAGGGGCATATTGTGCTCATTTCAGATGCTTCAGGATAGATACATGAGCTACCAAGATCAGTGTTATTATTTACCTGCAACTTAAATCAATTACTTGGTATCTCTGGTAAGTTTAATTTAATAGGTGTTATTTAAATCACAGAAACTGTTAAGAGAGACTTTCCATTCAGTGCTTGCTACATGTAGCCAAGACTGTTACCTCTGATTTATGTTTTGGTCCTCCAGAACGTGAGTATCTTGGAAAACCATAGGTTATATTTTAGAAAGGTAGAGAAAGAATACTGACAGATGTTACTGCCATGCAGGTAACACTTCACTGCTTTAATGTAGAGTGAAAATGACCACTAAGAACTAGTCTCTAAACCCCCAGACACAGGAAAGATACAGCGAGCCAGTTTAGTAAAAGTGTAAAGGTACTTGCAGTTGCCTAAGTAGTGATTCCTAATTCTTGTTTGGATAGTGGTTTTTTTGTTCAGCTTCATAATATGTTTACCAAGAAATTATGGGTGCAGCCCCCTTATCTATGAGGAAAATGAAAGTAGAGGAAGAATTTAAAGTAACTTCAAAGTGTACTAAAATGCAAGAATTAATCCTAGGTCTTGCAAATACCCTACAAACCCTTTCTGTTAGTGCCCAAGACTTCTTGAATGTGAAGTTGGTAGGGTAAACTGTAAAGTTACTTGAAGCAACTCTAAGTTCTCCTCATGGACTTATTTTTAAAATGTAGGTTATTTTTCCTCTCTTTTCCTATATTGAGGCTTCTATCACTACTTCTGCTACCTACCTCAGTTTTGCATGTTTTTTATGGGCAGGGACATTTTATTATAAAACTTGGGTTTGTATGTTGTGCACAAGGTGATCCAGAATTCTTTCTTGGTACAAATGAAGTTTTGTTTAAAATTAGGCAGAAGAGGCTATACACTATAGCTGCTGCTTTTCCAAACTGCTTTTGTGCAGTTGGAATTAAAGCAACAATTTTTTACCTTCAAACTATTCAGGATGCACTGTGGTGTTGAATGTGGAATTTGATGTTTCCTGACAACAGTAGTTGCATGTAGTACCAAGATGTACTAAAATGTATCATCTAGTTATAAAAAAGTTTAATATGCTGCAACTTTGAATGCTAAAATACCTTAATTTCCTTAATTTTTATGGTAGTGTTTCTTCCATAAAACAAAATAAATTTACTTGCTGAGTTTCCGGTGGTACCATGCAGATGTGGGCAGGCTTCATGTAGCTCTGTAGGAGTAGACAGATGTGGGATGGTATTCCTGAAGCTCTGGCATTTTATCACAAATCATGCTAATAGATATGAAAGGCACACTACTTATTTCAGTATCTACATTTTGATCACTTGAAATGGTAGGATGTCTCCTTTTCTATGTATATTTCTTTAGGCAAACTGGAGATTAGACTACAATGCATATCTGTGTATGTTTTTTCTAAATTCTATTGTGGACCTTTGGTATTGTGTCCAAGAAAAGGAAGACCAGTGTTTCAGGTGGAGTAAATAGACATATTTGTATGTGTATTTCATGGTTTTATCTAAGAAAAATACCTCTGTGTGTGGTAGACCATACAGCAAAATAAGGAAATAGCCACTGCTTCTCTTAAACCTGGATGTTAATCATATGCTTTTAATTTATAGCTAATTTGATTAGGAGAAACTTCATGAAGAGGTTAGTAGGATTTGTTTAACAAACATGACATGACTGTACTAGATATGTTTTACATCAGTCTTTGAAAAATAAAAGTGAAAAATTTGAGGGGAAAAAAAGTATTTTAAGAATATTGGAAGGCACAAGAACTGTATATTTTGGTGGATTCCAAATTACTTTGAGTAATGTAATTCCATAAACATAATGTGTGTGCTTAGGGCAGAGGAAGTGTTTTGTAAGCCTGGTTGTTTAAGGCCTGTGTGTTGGCAGTTTTTGGAAAGGCACAATGCAGAATATGTATCATGGAGAGATGAATTACTATGAAAGGATACCCGTTACTAATTGTGTTATTTTTTTCTCTATACTGAATTAATTTTACAGGTGGCCTCTTCTGCTCTCTCCAAGCAGGTGTGTTATACTCTAAATTTTAAAATGCTCTTAAAGCTGAAGAGTTAAATGGGACTTACAACATACATAGAATATAAAATGATGGTGATACATTGTGTAATAGTGGATCAGTTGCTGTCTTGAAGACTGCAAGCAGGAATTATGTGAATGTTCTTAAATGTGAATTAAGGGAGATTATTTTTTAATTATTTCTCTTAACTAATTCTCTGAATCATCTTGTGAATTATGTTATCTCCAAAATACAACTTCTAGCTGTTTAATCAAAAACTTATGTCACTTGGGGCTTCTTGAAGAAAAATCATTTAACTAATATTACCCACGATACTTCCTCTTAAGATTCTTCTGAAAGTTCTTGGCTTCAGTGATGTAACTCAGGTGTAAAAGTTTCTCAAAAGACCAGAGAATTGTGGTTCTAAAGGAGACCGTGTATGATGGGACCTGTTCCGAAACATGTTGGCTTTTATTTCTCATGCTTGCCTTACAATTAGAAAAGGCTTTTTGGTTAATGTTTGATTCTCATAACATAAGATCTGAGTCACTCACAAGAATTTGATCTTTCCTGTGTCACTGTAATGATGAAAACTCATCTCTTTTATAGGGAGGATTTATTTAATGGCAAGACATTCCAGTAGTTCAATCAGTCATGCTGAGGATCTTTTTTATTACTTCCAGCTTTCTTATGGGCTAGTTAAAATTCCTTGCTTTTGTTATCTCCATAAGGTATCCTGTTTATTTTTATTCTAGGTTATTTACTTTCTAGAAGAGAGGGCCAAGCAGGATCCCCTGAAAAGCCATTGTCTGATCTGGGTCGTCTCTCCTACTTGGCTTATTGGAAAAGTGTCATATTGGAATACCTGAACTGCCACCATGAAAAACAAATCAGCATCAAAGGAATGAGCCGAGCTACTGGAATGTGTCCACATGATATTGCCACAACCCTGCAGCAACATAGCATGATAGATAAAAGAGAAGATAGGTCAGTGAATCTTGTAAAAAAAAAAAAAAATTAAATACTGAGACAAAACATTCTCTACTTACAAAACAGTTGAAGTGAAAAATGTCTGTGTAAAAGTTTGACTTTAAAATGAGTGATAACCATCTTACTGTAGAAGTCAGTACTGATGGGTCTTACATAAAGAGCTTTTCTTCCTGGGGTTTTTTTGGATGCTCTTTCAAGTTAATGGTTATTAGAAGTGTGGCCAGCTCAAAACATTTTCAGTTAAGAGTTTTGTTTCATTCAGTATCATCTTCCTTAAGTGTTCCCAGCTCTTGCTGTGCGAATATTTTGCTTTGAATACCAGTGAGAGAAAAATTTGTGTTTGTGGGTGGCAGTCTCTCTTTCCACACCTCCTCTTTCAATCATTGCTGAATTCATGTAAGCCATGGGATCAGATCAGCTCTACATGAAGTGCTCCTGCTCAAGGTACTGGTAATACAAGTTTCTATTTAATGTTACGATCAATGTTGAAAGTCAGTGCACTGAGAAGGTGAGTTCTTGTTTTGTGAATATCTTCTTTCTTCATGTTGTTGATGGATATTTTAGAACTTCACTGGGTTGTTGTTCTTGTTTGGTCTGTTTCTTTCCATAAAATGTCTTAAATGACTTTCAGTGGTATTTGTGTTTCTGAAGATGATATTAATTCTTTCTGGATATTCCAATCATAGAAACTTTATAATTAAGCAAAGCTGCCTTACAAACACTGTCTTGCCAAAAAAAATAAAATAAAAACCAGAAAAAGTTCAGCCTCAGTAATTTTTATGTGTCCCAGCACTAGTATTCAAAACTAGTAATTTTTGAACCAGTAAGAATGCAAGTCTTCAAAAAGGAGATTGGTTTACAAGATGGTGTATGAGTGTAGTAAGAGGAGTGCTGGCATTGCCTTAAACTCTTTCTGGAGTACTTAGTTTTGGATAACCTGAAGACAAATGTATTTTAAGGGAAATTTTTCTCACACGTGGTGAAGTAGAAGTTTGTCACAATTCTGGGAAAAGGGTTCTGAATCTGATTTATTTTTTTAAACTAGGTTTTTCACTGAGAGAATACTGTTAATTCATCAATCCAATTTTTCCAGAACTTAAAATTCTTGCTAATCCTTGTTGTTTAGAATTGTATAGTTCTTTGTAACATGGGGGTTTGATGGGATATGTGCTAATAAATTATCATACTATGCTATTTTATTAGTTTTTACCTACTTTTGATATGCCACTTCATAGAAGGTGGAAAGTAGTTTTGTACTTCATTAGTACACGACTAAAGTACATTTGTGTGCTTTGTTAGAAAACCTGTGCTTCTGACTTGCTTTCTTGTCCTGTTAACTTACATCTTCAGCTGCAACATTACAACTTTCTCACTCTTGACTTGATGATCCACAGTGTTTTCTATGTTTGTGTGTAATATTAAAATTAGAAATTCTTCTGGCAGTGATTCAGGTGCCAACTCTGAACCTCTTGAATTAGGTTTAGGGTAGTCAGCTATAAAACCTTTACTTTCTTCTCTGTTGCCCTAGTGATGGTTAATATTGAGCTTTCACTTCATAAACTGTTGTTCCTTCACTTCCTCTCAGTAAACTGTCAGTAGTGTAAGGATGTTATCACTGTGTGTCAGCTGGTATTTTTAGTTTGGTGGATCCCATCATTTACCCATCTTTTTTCACAGGTTGTTTTGCATAAGGACGTCAACTATAGAAAGGCTGTTCTAGGTGATCACTTTCTAAATTAAATTACTGTTTATTTGATTGTAGATTTGTAATTATTAGAAGGGAAAAGCTGATTTCAAGTCATATGGAGAAACTGAAAGCGAACCCACGTATCAATGAAGTAGATCCCGAAAGCTTGAGATGGACTCCTTTGTTAGTTTCTAATGCTGCAGTTTCAGAAGAAGAGAGGGAAGCAGAAAAGGAGGTAATATCAGAGATATCTTCTGAATTTCTCTTCCTTTAGTTTTCGTAACTCTGAATATTCAACATAGACAGTCTTAAATAGAGCAGATTTAGCTTTGACCACTACATATTGCTATTGTAATGCAGAATTTTTGGAAGCTACGCAGCAACACATGGTAACTTTGGGGAGGGATGCATATGAAAACTTAAAATGTGAATCACTTGTAGTGGAGCTGTATTTATCACTCTTGAGGTAGTCAAAGAGCATGTAATCAGATCAAATTTGGTGCAGAGCTCAGGGGCTGCACTGTCAATCGATTCTTTGTGTTCTCAACTTGCTCAAAGTGATCCAGTCAGTGGGCATGTAATGTAGTGCTAAAGGACTTAAATCAATTCGCTGCATCATTAATAGTGCTAAATATCCCATGAAATGCAATCTTCTTTGGTTTGTTATCTGTTAACTGTTGTAAAGGAGCAACTAGATGATTCAGCTGAAATGTTGTTGCTAGGTTAGCCAGCAGTGCTAATCAGGGTTGACTGATTTTAACTATTTAGCTGAATGTAAAGGATATGGCTAAGTAAATGCTGTTTCAGTGACCTGTTATTTTAACCTCAACCCTTCAGGCTGAGCGTCTTATGGAACAAGCTAGCTGCTGGGAAAAGGAAGAGCAAGAAATATTCTCCTCAAGAACTAATAACAGGCAATCACCTGCAAAAGTACAATCTAAAAATAAATATTTGCGATCTCCAGAAAGTGTGGCAGTGGTGGGGGAGCGAGGGCAATCCACAGAACAATCTAAAGAAAGCAGTGAGGAGGATGGCGGGGATGAGAATCAACAGAGTTCACCTCCCCGGCTGACCAAGCCCCAGTCCCTGGCCATAAAAAGAAAGGTGTGTTACCTCAGTGCTTTGGTTCAAAGTCATTTGTGTCTCATTTCAATCAAATCATTATCATCAAAATAACAACCTGGTTTTTTGCAAACATTTATTTGACTGTTTTAATCGTTTATATGTTATTTGGACGCTTAACTATTCCTCTCTTTTTTCTGCACTCCATCCAATTTTTTGTCTTTTGGATTTTTCACAGAACTGTCACTTAGTGACATAAAAAAAAAATCAGAATTTTCTGTTAACTTTCAAACTAGAGATTGCCCTCTGGTGTTTGGCATTGGTATTGGTTCAATAGCTTAAAGGTTCCTTCTTTTTTTTTATTAAGATGGAATCCAGCTTGTGGGGTTTGTCTTTTTATGTTTTTTTTTTAATATAGGAAGTGTTAAAAGGACAATACTGTTTTTCAAAATAAATGCTGTTAAAACAAAAGGGTTTTTTTTAACCCATATTCTTTTAATTTAAGTGTTAAATTCTGGTTACTGCCATGTTTGCATTAATTTCTTATTTTTTTTGAAAAATCAAGTCTTTTGAGTTGCTTAAATTAGTAAACTTAAGAACCCAAAAATTTTAAAGCACTCACTTTAGCCTATGTATTTGGGTGTCTCTGGTGAGAGTTAGGAAATTGGATTACCCCTTTGTTTATACTTTAAGTGAGCTTACTTTAAACTAACCATAAATCTCTGCAAATCTATAATAATAGAAAAACAAAATCTTGAACGGTATTTTTTTTATAGCAGCCAGCTGTAGGGTTCTTGAGGTGCACTACTTCAATGTTGTCTGTGTTTCTGTGTACATATACTTATTACTAAAAATAGCAGAAACCCAAAATGTAGCAGAATAAGCTTTGATACTTGTGAAGGTTGTTGTGGAATTATAAATCTACAGAGGAAAAATGTGTGAGTACAATTTATGTAATAGTGCTATGAATATTATTTGACAGAAGAAGGTAAAAGACACTACAATATGAAGAAAATTCTAGTCTTCATTTTCACTGACAGAAAGGTTTGTATACATGGATACATACCTATTTTAACTGTTTAGACATTTTACTTTTAGATTCTGTCTACATTTGGATTTGATGCCATGTAAGGTGTTTTTGAATGAGTAGATGGATTATTGTAAACTCGCTTTACAAAAATTTATGTCCGGAATCAGTTACTGAACGGGAATGTAGGAAGAGTTTGACTTGTGGAATTATTTTTCAGAGACCTTTCATACTGAAAAAGAAAAGGGGCCGTAAACGCAGAAGGATAAATAGCAGTGTTACAACAGAGACAATTTCTGAAACAACAGAGGTGTTGAATGAGCCATTTGATAACTCAGATGAAGAGCGTCCCATGCCACAGCTGGAACCCACCTGTGAGATGGATGGAGAAGATGATGACTTGAAGCCTGTGATTAGAAAAGCTTTTGAGTATCAACCTGGGCAGCAGAAACAGGAGGAAGAAGAGCAGAAACAGGAGGAGAAAGATATTCATTGTTACAGGAGTGATGAAAATTGTACAGGTAAACTTAAAGTGTTCTTATATCTTCGCAAAAATAATTTTGTTGTGTTGCCTTCAAAAGAAGTGTTTATTTTTGTTATAGATCTGGCAATTTTTAATGAGATGTGTTTAGCTGTTATTATTATAATAATTTGCTTTTTGTGTTCAGGAAACAAATATTTTCCAGTCTGAGGCATTGAAGTTCCTGTCATATTGTCAGAAACAATTTTTGTTCCCCTACAGCAGGGCATTTCATACTCAACAGTGCAAGGGGTATCACTGGAATATTGTCCAATATAGCTTTTGTATCAGTGGTAAAGGATACAAGCAAAAAGTAAGATTTGATTTACACAAATATCTTTCTATTCAGCATTGTTGGTAATTTGGTGAAATGTTTGGTGCTTCTGTGGCATAATATATCCTCAGCACCAGGATTCTGTTTTTTTCCCCACAAAAGAGACAGTTTTAACTGTCCTTTCAAAGCCACTTTTCTAGTTTGATTTCAAGGGTATTTCCTGTCAGAAAAGTTAATGGATGGATAGTGAACCTTCTAATGAGCTGTTCTGAATGTCCACTCTTCCCTTGACTTCCTGGCCCTCAAATTATGCTTATGAGTTTTAATTCCAGAATGAATGACTAGACTCTCAGGTCTATGTATTTCCTCTAAGAAGCCAGTAGGTACTACTTCAGTATTTTTGTAATTGCATGGGAAGTTTTATCCTTGCGATCCTCAATTGAGGGATCATGGGCTGACTTCTATTTCAAACAGCTCTTGTGTGATGTGGTACATTAGAATATTACCACTTCTTCCAGCTTCTCAAGAGAAATTATTTAAGCTAATAGTAGCGAGTTCCAGCTATGTCCCAGTGGTCAGGTTTGCACTGTTTTAACTAGGCTGATGTTTTGTATTTGCCCATGGACCACGTCATCACAATATAGAAGTATCACCGAAGCCATTACACTCCCAGCTGCAGCATGTTATATCTTGATAATTCTCCTTGTTTTCTGGAGTATATGGAAGGGGTGTCTGGGGAGAAAGGAAAGAGGTGAATGTGCTTGGGTCCTTTTTTTATAGTCAATGGATTAGTTTAGTGTTCTGATGCACTCTGTGTGTAATTTTAATTATCCTTTGCCTTCTATCATCTCTTGTGAGCCGTGTCATTATATGTTGCCCCTGAGAAAGTACTAGAATGAACCACTTCTTTTCAGTACTGGTATTAAAGCCATGATTATATATTTGTTATGGCATGTCCTCCAGAATAGTCAAAGAGGAAACTCAAGACTTTCATGTCATTACTGTCAAAAAAGATGAATGTGTAGATCAATATCTCTATAAAGTGAAGGCATACTTCTATTCTAAAACCAAAGGTGGAAAATCAAATATTTGGACAGTATTTGCTTTAGTTTACATGTCTTGTCATTTAAATCTCTGGGATTCTTCTAATGTGTAAATGATGGTTGCAATAGTGTCTGTTAAAAGGCCACCAAACCATAACATATCTGCATAGTATGTTTGAGCTGTAGATAGTACATTGTTCTACTGTGTTTTGAGACCTGTTTATAACTCTCGTTTCATACCTTCTTAATACATTTTGAGTTTATGAATTATTTTCAGGTTTATATTGGAAAATATTGATTAGTCTGCAAGCTAAGACTCTTTTTTTTTTTTTTGTCTCTATTACCTCCCAAAGATAATACAGAGGATGTAGCTGTGTTGGAAGAAAGCACTAAAGACAATCTTGAACCTTTAAAGGGTAAGCAGGGTTGGCCCAAAGGAGTTAAACGTGGTCCATCTAAATGGAGGCAAAGCAAAGAAAGAAAACCTGGCTTTAAGCTTAATTTATACACTCCACCTGAGACTCCCATGGAGCCTGACTATCAGGTGCTGGTGGAAGAACAAAAGGAAGCAGCTGAAGACAAGCCCTGTTCAGTTCCCGCTGTTACGGAGGAAGCTATTAAAGAACCTGTTGAAGCATTACCACCACCAGATGATGAGGTGAAAGAAGCAGAACCTGAACCTCTGCATCCACCCAGTGAACCCTTTGAAAAACAAGAAAATGATACTATGAAAGCTGGGGAAGAAGAAAGGAGCACAGAAGAAGATGGAATCAATTCAAAAGATCAAGAAAAAGACAAAGCAGAAGAAGTTTTTGTGCAGAAAGAGGAGTCCATGCATTTGGATGATCAGGAGGAAGAGGAGGAGGAGGATGAAGAACCTTCTCACAATGAGGATCATGATGCAGATGATGAAGATGATAGTCACATGGGTTCAACAGAAGTGGAGAAAGAGGAATTGCCCGGTGAAGCTTTCAAAGAAATGCTGGAAACTCAGCAATCTTTTTTAGACGTAAATGTTCAAACTGGTAGTTCAAATCAGGAGGAGTTAATGGATTGTGGTGTTGACCTTGCAGCTGATGAGTGTGGAAGTGACCAGAAAGAACTTGCTACAGATTCAGAGCCGGTGCCTGAATCTGATGATGATCACGCAGACAACAACCAGGACCAAAAAGCCGGTGAAGAATTACATTCCGATTTCAAGGGAGAGAGTACTGAGACCATGGAGATTGACTCAGAGACCGTTCAGGCAGTACAGTCTCTAACCCAAGAAACAAGTGAACATGAAGATACATTTCAGGACTGTGTAGAGACTCAAGAGGCCTGTAGAAGTTTGCAGAACTATGCCCACAACGACCAAAGTCCCCAGATGAACACACTGGATGACTGTCAGCAGTCTGACCACAGCAGCCCAGTTTCATCTGTGCACTCTCATCCCAGCCAGTCAGTTCGTTCTGTTAATAGTCCAAATGTTGCTCCTTTAGAGAACAGCTATGCTCAGATCAGCCCAGATCAAAGTGCCATTTCTGTGCCATCTCTACAGAACATGGAGACCAGCCCAATGATGGATGTTCCCTCAGTTTCTGATCATTCACAGCAAGTTGTGGACAGTGGGTTTAGTGACTTAGGAAGTATTGAGAGCACAACAGAAAACTATGAAAACCCAAGCAGTTATGATTCCACAATGGGTAGTAGTATCTGTGGAAACAACTCTTCTCAAAACAGTTGCTCGTATAGCAGCCTTACGTCCAGTAACCTAACACAGAGTAGCTGTGCAGTGACCCAGCAGATGTCTAACATTAACGGAAGCTGCAGTATGATGCAACAAGCAAACATCAATTCTCCTCCCACTTGTAATGTAAAATCTCCCCAAGGTTGTGTTGTTGAAAGGCCTCCAAGCAGCAACCAACAGTTATCCCAGTGCAGCATGGCTGCTAATTTCACACCACCTATGCAGTTGACTGAAATCCCCGAGACTAGCAATGCCAACATTGGGTTATATGAAAGAATGGGGCAGAGTGAATTCGGAGCAGGGCACTACTCACAGCCATCTGCCACCTTCAGCCTTGCTAAACTGCAACAGTTAACTAATACGCTTATGGATCATTCTTTGCCTTACAGCCATTCAGCTGCTGTAACTTCCTATGCAAACAGTGCCTCTTTGTCTGCCCCCTTAAGTAACACAGGGCTTGTTCAGCTTTCTCAGTCTCCACATGCTGTTCCTGGAGGACCCCAAGCACAGGCTACCATGACCCCTCCCCCCAACCTTACTCCTCCTCCCATGAATTTGCCACCTCCCCTTTTGCAGCGTAATATGACTTCATCGAATATTGGACTGTCCCACACCCAAAGACTGCAGACTCAGATGGCCAGCAAAGGTCATGTGTCTGTAAGAACCAAATCCACGCCCCTGCCACCTGCTGCTGCAGCCCATCAGCCACAAATTTATGGGCGAGCTTCACAGACTGTGGCCATGCAAGGGCCTGCACGGACCTTAACAATGCAGCGTGGCATGAACATGAGTGTAAATTTGATGCCAGCCCCTGCTTATAATGTCAATTCAGTGAACATGAATATGAATACCCTTAATGCTATGAATGGTTACAGTATGTCCCAGCCAATGATGAATAGTGGCTATCACAGTAATCATGGGTATATGAATCAAACCCCCCAGTACCCTATGCAGATGCAGATGGGAATGATGGGAACTCAGCCATATGCACAGCAGCCAATGCAGACAGCACCCCACAGTAACATGATGTACACTCCTCCGGGCCACCACGGCTACATGAACACAGGCATGTCCAAACAGTCTCTCAATGGATCCTACATGAGAAGGTAGGCCCGTGGGAGAGACACACTACCAGACTGGCATATGGGATTGATCTGCACAAATACCTTTGGAGAGTACGATTTCAAAACCAGCAATTGGTGTGAATGCAAAAACATTTGTTGGCACCATTTAAAAGCTGTATGCAGCAGAAAGCCTTATACAAGTTTTCCTTTATTTCATGCTTTGTTGGTTTTTTCTTTTTTTCTTTGATTTTGTTTTGTTCTGTTTTGGGTTTTGTTTCTTTTTTTAACATTGTGAGATTTAACTTCTCTTTGGGGGGAATTAGGTGGTTTTCCATTTTTTGTTTATTTCATTGAGCTTGAAGTTCTCTGGAAAGGAAGAACTCTTTCTATGAACTGCAATTACACAGCAGCTGATGGTTCAGAGCCATTTTATGTGCCTGCTCCCATTAAAAATGTGGATAAATAGACTCCAAAACTATCAGACAGTACTGGATCATGAGCTTTTTCTCTCTCCTTTCCCCACATGTAAATGCCTTTTAGCAGTTCTTTTATTGTATTATTTTGTTTCTGAAGGTGACACTTCTGCATGCCGCTAATGTCTTTGTTAGTGACAGTGCATTTTGTAGTACTGTACAAGTGTTGTGCTTAACAGTAAGCCATTTCTTAATTTTTTTGCCTTGATTAGGTTACCCTAGTTTGAGGGGTAAAAAAACCAGAACTATATTTTTGTTAATTATAAAACTTGTAAAAATAATAAAAAAGCTGCAAAAGCTATTCACATTTTGGTTAGTTCAAAGGGTTTTATTGCTGTATGTTTAGTGTAAAGTTGAGACTCTTTTCCATTTTTGTGACCAGTTTCTTTGGGGCTGGGTAGGAAAAAAGGCAGCTTTCTGTTTTATAAAAACTTAGTTTTTTGTTGATTGAAACATCTCAGTGTTTATTTGTCAAGTTTTGAAACATTTTCGTATATGTCCAAATACTTGGCAGGATTTAAAAAAAAAGTAGTGAATTTGGTGTAAAGTTGCTATTTTATGGAAATGCCTCTAACTTTACATTTTCATTCCATCTGTAGATTTTTCTATCTTTATAAAATATTGGAGTTATTTTTTAAGGGAAAAAATAGAGCAGTAGCGTGTGAATAGCTCAAACTAAGCTTACAGATCGCATGTAAAAAGGCAAAAGTTATTTGTGTCTGTTTATATTGCTTCCTTTTTTGTAGCCTTTGTACCTGTACAGAGTGACTGTAAGGGCCGAACAGAAGAGGCTTGATACATGTAAAAATAGGACCCAGTGACACTCTTGTATTTATCTGTTATCTTTTTAGTCAGTCACTTAAAAAAATACCCACAAAAGACCCACCCAAGCAACAAAAATAAAAACTGCAAAAAAACTACACCCCCCCCAAGCTGTACATTTTAACATAAAATAAATTATGATGAGCCATTTTTAGCCTCTTGTGTCTTGTCATAGTTTGATGTTGCATGGGAATTACCTCCTGAAACAGTATTTGTTACAGTGCTCTCACATGCTTGATCTAAAGCCCATTAAAGCTGGTGGGGTTTGGATTAGGCTGTTTAGAGCTTAAGTGTAGGTTACTCATCATAATTGCATACACCTTGTGAAAATAAAGAATACATAAGATTATTTTTTTTAATAATCTTAATAAAATATTGAATAAATATGTATTTAATACCTTACAAGGTTGTCAATATTTAATGTATGAAACTTCTTTCCTACAGAAAGTGTGAATATATATATATAAAAGGATATATGATAGTAACAGACATGGTGTTTGAACTGTATTTTAATGATTGTATTGTAATCTCTTCCTTTGTTATTGTTGCTGGGTGACAAGATTATGCAAATTCTGAGTTGAATCTATGGGTTTTGTGTATATGCATGTATGTGGGCACACACAAACATACACAGAGATGAGAACTTCTCATGTAGCAATAGAAGATCTGTTAAAGACAAGAAGGCTGTCTGTATGTGGATCTCGTGAGTGGACAAGTTCAAATGTGGGATGTGTGAACCTACACCAGAAAAAGTTCTTGTAATAATTTTTCAGAATGCTTCTAATGTGGGTGTTGCCACTGTCACTGCAGTAAGGTTGCTAGCTACCGTTAAAGGAGTGGCCATCTTGACTGAAAACTGTCCCCATTCCAGTATACAGAACAGCTTTAAAGGCAATATTTCATATATCTAAAAGTCAAAGAAGTGTGTATTTCTTTAAAAAAACCCATTACTGTGTGGTGGTGCCAAATCAAGAAACTGATACTACAGATCCGTGTGCACGACCTGTTGAGTTTTAATCCAATGGAGCAGCAGTCTAAAATAGTGAATCTGAATGAGAGCTACAAGTGCTGGTCAAATGGTAATCTGGAGTAACTTGTGTTGTAGGAGTTCAAAGCACCTGATAAGGAGAGCACAATACAACAAAGATCTTGGTTCATGCCCTTACATTGTCAAATTTGTTAATTGGAGGCAGAGAGTATTCATAGTACTTAAACTTTGATTTCATCTTCACAAACTCACCTTTTTTATGCTTAGGAAAAGGAAAGTGGAACTCAACGCAGTTATGTGCAGCCTTCAGGTGTGTTTAGCTTTATGTTTTGTGATTTTTCATTTGTGTGTTTTTGCAGTGAGTGAAAAAGGCACCTGGGTCTTTATCTGCTGTTTAGTTTCAAGTTTTGAAGCCTGTAACATACAGGCAAATCAAACCTTCTTAACATTTCAAATATTTGCTAACCTGAAACAGAGCATCCTGACTCCAGCATACTGCTAAAATTCTGTATTTGCAATATATGGGTTAAGAGTTGGTTGGGAAATGATGCATAGTGTGTGCACAACAGGCGAGTTTCCAATATAATTTTGTTATTTCAGAATTGAATTCCTTTCAGGAGAACAAGGGACTATCCTACATCATTTCCCATAACAACTGTTTAGCTGTGAATTGCATTACGGCACTAAAATTTCTGATAAAAAAGAAGGTTGTCGTTTCCTTGACAGATGTACTTGTTCTCTGTGTTGCCTGCACCTTGCAGTGTCAGTTTTGGCTGTGTGCTCTAGCACCATCCCAGAGGGGAATGAGCTCTTGCTCTTGCTGTCTTCAAAAAATTCTTCACAGAATTGCCATAGATGATTCTTGTGAAAGGCAGGAGGCTTCCTTGGCCATGCGCTCTTACAGAACGCTCCATGCCACTGGTGGCTGGCAAGAAGGAAATCAACTTGCCTTGTTCAGTGTGTGTGTTTCCTGCAGATCTGGCTTGTAGCTGGAGTCGGTGCTGCTGACACTTGTGAATCAGCTGATTAGCAGCTTGCAAGAGTTGCCTCACTTTGTGGAAGTCACGTGTTCCAGAACTGCTTTTCTGATTCAGTCTCATTAATTCTGGGTGAACAGTAGGCAGAAAAAGCTGGGAAGTAAATGAAAAGTATGTTTACTTCAGAACTGCTTAATTGGCAGAGCTGTGCCAGCGGAGTCCTCCAGGCAAGACCTGGTTCTAGGAAGGATACTTGTCTTTGGAGCAGGGCATACTTCATCTGGAAGCTGCAGTCAGTACTCCTGGAAGCTGCAGTCAGCCCCTTAGCAAAGACAGGAATGGTAAGTGTTGTTAGCTCAAGCTGCCTGATCTCCTAGCAGTGGGCAAAATGCAACCAATTTTTTACTAACATTGTAAGAATCTCTGATATAAGCAGAAACGAAGGACTGCTAAAGGTACTGATCTTCCATGTTAGATGACTGTCTCTGTTTTGTAAGCTGTTTAATTTTTCCATCTGGCAGGGCGGTTGATGGAAACAAACTCCATTTATATGAGCATGGTAAATAGAATGGCCCTGGCAATTTTCTGTAGTGCTGAGGGTCATAAATTATGTATGTAAATCAATGACAAATCCTCTTTCAGTTACAGCAGTCATCAAGCTCTCATGCAGGATACAAGAAAGAAGACAACCTGTAGCTTGACAAAGGGAAATCCTTACAGATATTTGTTATCTTTTAGTTTGTCATTTGATACAGAATTCCTGTCTGTAAAGCAAATGCTAAGAAACATTCAGCTTTCACTGCCAGCATAGAGGAAGGCAGGGCCATGCAAGGCAGGTTTGTCCAACACAAGGCTGGGAGAACTGTTCTGTGTCTGTCTGAATTAAACTGCAGTAGACAATAAGGTGGGGTGGAAAGGTGCATTTGAAGGTCTATTGAAGTAGGCGGAAAGAGTTGAGGGACCCCATCCAAAAATATTTTTACTCTAAACCCACATTTTGAGTGCTTATTTATTTTTGAAATGTCAGATTACTTCCTTTGAGTTCCCTGTTATTTCTAGGTTTTTTTTCAGTGGGTTTTTTTTCCCCTCCTAATACAGGTCTAGGATACTTAATTTGCTTAAAGTCCCAGAGTGTGTATCTCTATCATGAATATTATTCACATTGTGATGTCTAATCTGTAGTCAGTTTTTAGCAGTAGTTTGGTTATGTTCAATGTGGTCTGCTTTTCTGAGAATTTAAAGATAAGGTGTTTATTATGCAGATAAATCCAAATGATAACCATTATGCAATGCTTTTGATTTATCTTCAGCCTTGGCTACAGTTAGTGTTTGGAGATGAATGATTTACTGGGTTTTGGGCCCCAAAAGGAAGTAAAGGAATAGAAAAGCCTTCACACTAGAGGTGCCAAGTGTGTGAATCACTGCTTACATCTACAAAAAATATATGAAGTTGTGCCCAACTCTGGTTAGTAGCATATTCTTGCAGTTATCAATGGCAGAAAAGTCTGCCCTGTATTTTTTTTTTTTCAAGTATCCAGACTTACACAGTTTGTACTATACCAAAGTTGCAAAGTCTTTTGTCAGCTGGTAAAGACCAGAAGAACTACCCTGTGTTCTTGATGACTAGATCATTCCTCTCAGCACTGTGCAAATACCTCCTATCCAATACAATAAATTAGGTAAAATTCTGGTAGGGAGGGTGAGGACCACACCTTTTTGCAGCTGCAGCAAAGGTAAACTTGGCTTAATTGTGATCCTCCTCTGAAGTACATTTTAAGAATATCAAATGCTGGCAGAACTTCCTGTTTCAAAATACAGTTGGTGATAATTTATATCAAACAGGGTAAATGGAGTAAGTTAAGGCAGAAAATCAGTCTACTGTCCCCATTAGTGTATTAGCAGCACTTCTGTCAACAGATGCAATTATTAACAAATGTAACTATGTGGGAGCACAACGACCTATTAAGATGGCTAAAGCTGAGATAGGAGGAAACATTTGGTAGTGATAGATGTGAACAGTGTCTCGAAGCACTGCAGCAGCTTTCTTCTGCTTTTAGGTCACTGAGAGGCATTTCTTTCAAGGCTTCATTGGTGTCTCTTGCCTTTTCTAAAGTCTCATTAGAACTGGTTAGAATCCATTATTAGTTAGGGGCCTGTTGGAGCTCTACAAATTCAGCATTGAACTTCATCATAACAACATGAAGGACATGATTCAGGCAGTTGAAGGATTTAGGACAAGTTAAGCAATTTAAAACTGAAAGTCCTAAAACGTCATATATATGTATCTCCTTGAATTGTTGTTCATCGTAGCTGCTCATGCATCTGAACTTCTCCAGGGTGTTGCTTTGTTTCTAGTTCTCATGGTGTAGTTGATCCTCATGTAGAGATTTATAACTGCTCTGCTGCTCTGGATTATCACTGTGAAAAAATAAATAGAATTGCCAGGAAACAGCACAAAAAGGTAAACACCTGTGAAACCTTTCAGGACTCTGGACTAAACAATTCAGTGTTTTTCCTGCAAGATTTCTTCAGGAGTACCTATCTGCACTCCTTTAAAGGCTGTGGGCTTTAGTTAGGATCAGGATTTTGGGGGTACTCAGAAAAGAGTTTTAAGTTGTGTTTACTTTTGTGTTGTAAACGTTTGGGGTTTTTTTGCGGAGAGAAAAACTTACTTGTAGATGTGACAAAGAATTCTGCTAAGGTTGGAACTTTCTAAGATGATGAGTTTTAAATTTGGTTTCCCATCTTTCTCATCTTGACATCGTATTTGAAATGACTTTGTTTTTTTTTCCTAGAAAATAACAAATGATCCTTGTGACTGTGTAATTAACTTCACCTTCCCCTCCCCTCCTTTCATGGAGTTTCTTTTCCAGTAGCACAGCCGTGCCAGGACAATGCTAGATGGTGGTGCTGTTCTGCTGCTCAGCAGGTGCTAGGCTGTTCTTGCTGTTCCTCCTCTGCAGTGCCAGCGCTATGTCCAGTTCCCTCAGCTGCTTCAAGAAGCCCCGGTTTGGCAAGATGCAGCGGTGCCTTGACACTTGCTCAATGGCATCCACCACTGTCATGCTCTTGTAAATCATCAGGTAAGCCAAGACCAGCGTGGCTGAGCGGCTGCGGCCCATGGCGCAGTGAACCAGCACCTTGCCTGTGGAAACAAAGGGACACCATCAGAGGTGACACTGGGTCATCCTTTCCTTTTGACAGTGAAGGTTTCTGTACTGCCCCTGCTCTGTTTGGTGTTTGACTACCCTTACCAGCACTCAGTAAGCCTCTCTTTTCACATGAGGGAAGACTGAGGCTGTAAATCTTACAACTGAACACCATCTACAGTAGGGATGATCTATTTAATCCTACACCAAATATCTTTTTGTTTGTGAACAAAGCTTGCAGAGAAGGCCTGGGGGCTGCATTAAGTATCATAGCAAGCCCTGCTGCAGCCTTGTCTTACATGCCTCACAGTGTGTATGGGAATAATGTGTTTGGGAATAATGACCAAAGCTCAAGGGTGTGGGAGGGTTTGGTGTGCTCTCAGACCGTCCTTCCATGAGAATAAATGGAATGCATGGGGGGTGCCTTTCTAAGTTCTGCTAACTAGACACAAAAAGTAGGCAAATTTGGTTTTGGCTTTTTGTTCTGACTATAATGTCCTTTGAGATCTAGATTGCATCACTTCATTCCCAATTTTTGTGGGCAGAGGATAAGAAAGGCCATAGGCATATAACCAGGGGGTGGAAAGAAATGACCTCGTACAATATAGAAAAGCTTCTGTAGAAATTTCTGGCTAGCACCCTGTTGTGTTGAATGCAAGTAATGTTTCACCACCACCATCATCTGAGTGTTCTAATGTGATCATCTCCTTCTGGTAGGAGCTGGTCTTGTATCCTGTGATTGCAGTCTTTGCCAAGAGTTTTCACCTCTGAATAAACATGCCACAGTTTAACTCTGTGACACTGCCTGGCGTAACTTGGGTCTTCCAGAGACAGAAAGTCATTGGCTTTGGATAGTAACAAGGTTGTAAGTCAAAGTTGAGCCTTCCATGTTAGCAGTATCTGGGGGAGGTGGAGGAAGAGAACAGTAAGTGGGTTCAGGTCTGATTGACAGGTTTTGAAACACTTCAAAAGATTTCCAAAAATGATTCAAAGCCCTCGAGGGGGTCTTGCAAAAGGTTGAACTGCTGAAGGAAGTAGATTTGGAGCACACTCTCTAACACCCTGCTAAGCAGAATTGCCACAGGAGAAAAAAATAAAAACTCTGCTATCAGGGCCAATAATAGTTTATCTCTGTCAGCTATGCCTAGTGAGAAGTGCTGGGTGCAAAGCCATGACTCCTGCCGATTAACTCCTTTGCTTCCAGGCACAAGATGATGCCTTGGCACAAGTAGCATTGCTGTGTAATGGATGCTTCAAGAACTGCCAACACTAAAGGATTAATGGTTACAGTCTGCATCCTAATCCCAGCAGATAGTCTTTGAGGCATCTTGGCAAAATTCCAGTTCTTCTGATAACTAAAAGTGCCTCTTCCTCTCCTGGAAAATGATAATCCATTCTATTATTACTGCAAATATTTGAAGTGGATGAAAAGACTCATTTGTTTAGCCCTTCAGTACTTCTCTTTAGAGCTTCCCACCTTGTAAATCTGTTGCTGTTGAGGTGATAAAATACAAGATGGGACAAGGAATGGTTTGCTTTGTGTGGGTGGCAAATCCAGGATATCTCGGAGAAAATACAGTTTTGTTTTGTGTTAACAAAGGCAAAAAATGGCTGTACAATCTTCTGAAATGTCCACTGGTTTGCAGAAAACGAAATCTGTCCTTTACTGTGTGTGAATATTCAAGAGCCAGCTGCCTGTTACAGCAGAACACTGACACTCTTCTGCAGAGCCATGTCCCTTCTGTACTATTTTGTAGTCTCTTCCATTCTAATATAAGGACCACTCTGAACCCTCATTCCCCAAAAGGGAGTCTGCTCTTGCAGTCTTGGATTCTGACCACTTGTATCTTCAAGGTGTGCCAGAATATGCAGTATCAGTGCACAGAGACAGAGGTCTGCTGAGTGGTGACAGGTCTCTGAAATACTTCGTCCACTTGACTTGGGCTGGTGTTTCTTGACAATTTGTCTAGATGCAGCACTCCTTTTCCAGAGTCAGTTGGAGCCATGAATGTTGAGGTGTCTTTGGTCAAAAGCCTCAGATCTTTGTATCTGTCTCATATGTTTCTTTTTCATTTTCTTTTAAAATCTCTCTCTTTAGTGTATTTTCCCCTGACATTTTAATGTGAAGTGAAAATGCCATTCCCCTCTATTCTACCTTCTGAGGAACTAAAGTTCCAAGGGAATGAGTATTAAATCTGTAGGAAACCTAAAAACTTCTTAAAATAATGTCTTCCTTTCATGTTATATGGGCCTCACTGATGAAAATTTTAAGCTATTCTATGGTCTGAATTGCATGTTTTGGGAAAGCTTTATGCATAGCTGGATGACAGCATGCATAATTGTGACCCATTAGAGTTTGCCTATAAATCTTACTCTTATAACTGTTCTTCTGTCCATCAGCCCATGCTTAAACCCTGCAAATACTGTTCTGATCAGGGAGTTTCTTCATCATCATGAAGATTTTAAATGTTAAGTCAGAATTAGGACTGTTTTGACAGCATCCAAATTGCCAGGCTTTCTGGTCTGTATCAGAGAGGACCGTCTTCATTAGAATGACAACTTGTTTCAACAGCATTGACTGTTGAGCATCTTCCCAGCAAAAATCATTATCTGAAGACATCTATTCAATTAAATTGATAATTTGGCTGAAGGTCATACCCCAGATACAGCCAGAACATGATACAGCCAGAGTAAATTCATTAACATATACATTCTGGTCACACAAGCTGAAGCATTTTCCTTTCTCCCCCTTTTCCCTCTCTGCATTTGCTCAGTTCTAACACAAAGCAGCAAAGCAGTGCAAAGGTGTTACTGATCAGATGTATTTAGCACTGCACACTGAAGTCCTGTGTCATTACCACTGGAGATGGGTGCTTGGTTACTTCATACAAAATCCTGTTTAGACATCTGGATGTTCTTTGTCAGTCAGGAAGGTGCACACTGTTCATTTGGCACTTGAAATGAAGAACACCCTTCTGCACTAGATGTGCATTCACAAATAATACATTTATGTTGTTGGAGGAGCACTAGGTACCTCTAGTCTTTTCTTCCATAGGAGGCATCAGTTCACACTTTAGTCCAGCTTCTGGAGTCATTCTATTCTGTAAATGCCTACTGGAAAGTTACTGTCATGCTTTAAACCTCAATGTCTTCCTGGGCCATGCAAAGTGTCTTTATGCATATCTGTGGCTAGGATAAGAGGTGTACATACATACATTCTACTTTTCCCTCGTGAGGAAGTTAAGAGCTTGCTCTTTTTCTTTATGAGTATTACAGTAGTTGTTTATTTTCTTTGTCTTCATCAGAAAAGATCCTAGCTAACTTGTTTAAAAGCCATGTGAATGTGGCAAAAATTACTACAGCTACAGAAATCACTGCAATTTGTAGTATTTACTTGAGTGCAGATTTTTTTGTTTGTTTTGTTTGTTTGTTCACCCAGTCAGTCTTCAATTTGCTTTTGTGTTCCAGTGCTGGGCTGGTGCTTGCTAATGTCTCAGGACTTCCTGGACTTTGATGTGGTTTTGAAACAAAAAGGTTAATATCCCCCCATCTCATCCTTTCCTCCTACAATATTTATTGGGAAGCAAGGCTTTTTTCTTGCCCTTGCTACTTCCCTTGTGCTTGTTTCTTTACCTCAGTACAGCAGACTAAAGTCTTATGGGAACAGGAGGGTGGTGGGAATGAGGAAGTCTGCATTTCTTATTCCAGCTTCTCCAGTCTGACACTGACCTCTGGCCTCCAGCCATGGCTATACACGGGTGTGTGTTACTTATCCTCTCCTTTCCAAAGGCAGTGCTTCAGACACACTTTTTTGAAATGCTGGGTATCTTTCTTCATAAGCAAGTAAACTCCTGAAGCAGTTTCTCCTGCTATTAGGACTTTGATTTTTAAAACTGATCTGCTTTCAAGGTTTTCTCCTGAGCAAGGGAAGGGACTGTTGTGTGGACTGTACTTGCTGAAAGGGTAAAATTGTAAAGACCTGGCTGGCTATTGGAAGCAAGTCAAGTAGTAACTGCCTGCAGCTGGGCTAGACAGCCAAGAACAGAAGCTGACACAAGGCTAGAAACTTGATATCTGACCCTCTGATATGAAGGTCTCTATAGGTCAGCAGGAAAGTTGTAAGTTTCTCAACTGGTTTCTGCTAAAATATCCTGCTGAGATTTTTTTTAAAAGTATGTGGGGGGAAGGAGTAAGAGTAATACTGAAAATCAGTGTGATGCCTAGTCTGTAGCACTTCACATCAGTGTAAAGCTTTCTGATAGAACCCTGCTGGGGATCAGCAAATAATGAATTGTAGTAATCAAGCTGAGAAATTACAAACACTTTAATGAAATGTTTCTAGAGTACTGCTGTCAGAGCTGTATCAGTTCCCTGCTACTTGGAAGATGGCAGAGAGATAAATGTTATAGGTTGGGGTAGATCTGATGGTCAGGTAGGAAGGGCAGTTTCTATATTTATAGAGAGAATCTAATGGTGCAGAGCATGAAGCTGTGGAATGACGGCATGGAATGTCTGAGACCGCTTCTGTTCTACTCCCACCACTATGTAACTAATATTCATTAAACCTGTCTTGATAGGGACTAATTAGGAAAAGGAGAAAAAGACAGCATATTCATGGCAATTATGCAATTTCCAGTTGTCTCTGATGTGTTTTTGAAGGGTCAAAACAACAACAAAAAATTTCTATCAGACAGGACCCCTTGATCCAAGCTGTAATGAGAACTTAGACAAAAGTGCTTGGTAAGGGGCTCTTGGGGTGGTATTAGTGAGAAGGGTCCTAATTACATCACTGCCTTCTCTTAAACTGGTTCCCTACTACTAGTTTTATTGTCTCTCTTAAACTATATTGGACTTGTTTCGTTCCCACAAGGTTAAGTGCCATGGAACTATGCTTTTAGTTAGATGTTACACTGGTTTAAACCATTTTCAGCACTTTCCTTACTTCTTTCATCCTGAAGTGCATTATCAATGAATTTGGAAGCCGAATAAAAGAACTGGCTGAGGTTGAAAGTAGGGAGATCATCTGCTTCCACCCCATGGTACTCCACACTCATGCTGTTGTAATACTCTGGTCCCGTGTCCACGTTGCGCTGCCCGTGGGCCGCGTTGAGGATGTGGGTGAATCCCGCCTTCTCCAGGCTGTAGCGATCCAGCGCAGTTTTTCTGGTAAAACAAGAGCTGTCATGTAAGTCAAGAAGTATCTTTAAGACTAGAAAAAAAATTTAAGAAAATCTCTGATTTGGTAAGTTCTAAATGTTAGTGAAACTGATAATGCTTTAACAATACATAATTTGCCATCTTAAGGATCTTAAGATACTGGCATTCTTTTTGGAGTTCCTAATTATCTCCCCCAGGTCCTTAGAGCATGCTTAAAATTAATTTATTTTCCTGTTACCTTTGCACATAGGCAGTACTGGCTTCAATCCATCTTGTAAAAGAAACTCGAGAAACAGAAAGAAATAGAAGGAATTGGCTAAAGTCAGAAAAGGAAATCAGTGGCAGAACTTGAAATAGGACCCTTGAATGCTGTTTTCCCCTTCTGTCCCATCAAATGATACTGCAGATGTAATAACAGTCCGTAATGCGTGAGTAGTAAAATCATCTGGGATTTAAAAAGAAGCTTTTCTTCCCCAAAAGAAGTTACTGAGCTTTTCTCCATTTCTATAAAAAATAAATAAAATTTTTAAATCCCACCCTTGTGTGAATATAACTTCTTATCACAACTCCATTTTACTGTCTTGTTTGGTCAAACCAGAGGTCTAAAGCAAAAAGAGCTAGATAAGGAAATTGGATATTAGCCTTCAGAGGAAGCTGGAAGTCATGTTTAGCCAAATATTCTCATTTTTTCTTGTCTTCTCTTCCCTTGGACGAGAGAAGTCGGAGAGGAGAGCTTAGATTTGTATGTTCAATACCCACTGTAGGTGCTTGCTTTAGAATTAAAATCCTAAAAAAATGTAGAGTTCGTGGCCAGGCATGTAAAAACGTTTTTTTTTCTTCCAATACAGAAAGCTTTTAGTTTGGGAAAGTTTTGTTCTGAAAAAGCTGTCAAGTTTCATTAGTGCCTAGGAAGACTACAAAGCTTTTTACAAAAAGAAAAAATGGCATAGCCTTTATTCTGTTAATATATTTTCACATAACTACTGCATGATGTAAAAAAGCTTTCAAAACAAAAGTACCTCTCTCCATGAATGTTTCCTGAACACTTCCATGTGTAAATGTAGCTGCTGTCACACAGGACATTGTGGTGGGCTACCTGCTGTGTTTCATAATTCTAGTGGTGACAGCCCACAATAGCTTGAAGTTGACTGCCTTTCCAACGTCTAAGTCAAAACCCCGCTCTGAGCAGTCAAGAACCTAATGATTAGAGCACTTAACTGGGATATGGATACTGAAGGTTTTACCTATGCTTGCTCTTACTTAAATTAAGCCCATGATCATTGGCTGTTCTGAGTAGATACCACCCTGCAGAAATTCCTTTCTGGTCAGGAATGATGTCTTGACAGTACTGGTATTTTTGCCATGGAATAATGTCACACATCCCCTATACAATCATTTAAAAAGTAAATAAAAGCTTCTCTTACTGTGGTGATGCCTACCTAATAAGTTCAGTAGACTTATAGGCATCACGCCTACCTTATAAGTTCAGAGAAGCAGCAGCATCCTGCTGCTAATGCTGTAAGTTGCCACCTTCTTTCACCTCATGTTAAATAATGCTTACTCCTTCCCTTTGTGTTCCTATAGCAGTGACTGACTGAGGAAAACTTTGCTTCTTCTCTCTCCTTTTAGGAGGTTTTGTGCCTTAGGATTCCCTTCAGGTGTGTACACTCTGTATGCACACATTGGCAGCAAAGACACTTCAGTTCTATACTGAAAGGATGGAGAGTACTTAAAATAAAACAGGTTAAATGTCCTGGCTGAAGTGTAAGGGTGCAGTGAATAACTACTGCTCTTCATTTTGATGTCCCTGAGGTGAGCTACAGTTCCTGCTTTCAAATTAAGCCTTTGTTTTACCTCCCTTATGCTGGAATAGTGAAAATGTGGTTTTTATTCATCAGACTTGGCCCAAAGCATGTACCCCTACCAACCACGTAAGACTGAGGGCTTCGGCCAGAGACCCATGCACAAGGAGAACCCTTGCAAGTGGAGACCTACATGCTGAATAGGAAGTAGGACTGCAGAGTAGTTGGGGGTCAGTAGAAAACCCAAGTTTTTAATGGAATTTAGATACTATCACACTTTGGCTTCTGCAAGCACTGCTCAGGCTAATAAATAGCATTAGAATTAAGTTGTTCTGAGCAAGGATAATGTCAAACAATAGGTTACAGTCATTAACATTTGACACTTGTTTTTAGATGAAATCACATTTTCCTGTTTCCTTGATTCAAGATTGCCTTTTGACACAGTAGGTGCAACTAATGCATTTTTTCTGACAGTCACACAGTCGTGTTCTGTTTCCTAGGACCTGATTTTGAAATGTTGGGTGGCCTCAGTTTTCCAGTAGGTATTCAGAAAGAAGGGATACTGTCTTTCAGTAACTTGCATAAGCAGTTGGCTCAGCCTGGCCAAGCTCCTATGAACCTCCCCTTCCATCTCTTAGTCTTGCCTGTAGCTGCATTCTGTGAATTTGAGGCCCCAGATGGAATTAATCCTCCTCCTTTTTATTTAATCAGTTTAATAATTTTGCATCGCAAATGCATTAGCTGTTGTTCTGCCCTTGACCTGTTGGAGGCTGGGAATATGCATGTTGTTACTCTGTTTGCTCCGTTTGTCTCCCAGCTTGGGCTGGAAATGGACTCAGAAGCAGCAATGTATCAACCTTGAATGGTGTTGCAAAAATTTATTATAAATTCTCAGATGTAACTAAATCATCTTCTGTGATACAACTTTTTTTTAACAGCAAATTACAAGTGTACCAAGGAATTTATGCTCTGTTTTACTCAATGCTTGGGCTAGGCTGACTTTAAAATGTTATCTGCTTTCTAGTTGTGCTAGGTATGTAAACTGATTTGGCCATACTCTTTGGAATGAATGGAACCTTACCCAACAGAATTGTTTTCTTTATAATATGGATGCATTTTTTTTTTCTACTGACATTGCTAAACTGAAAAACTTCCAGAAAATGAATGTTCAGTGCTGAGCACTCAAATCTGTTAAGTTCTCCACATTTTCACTGGAATAGCTATCACACAAACTGTGTGTAGGTGTTGTAGAACCTGTTAGTGGAAGCAAGACCTAAAATACTTGCCCTAAGCAGAGCAGAGTCAGTACAGGTCCTGTGGCTCTGTGGCATCTGCAGGCTGAGCTAGTGCACATAGTCCATAAAGAGGATGTCAGAGACCTTTCTTACAGCAGGTACCCTGGACACTTTTATCTATGGATAGCTTTTCCTAAGGTTTCTGATACATAATGTTGTGTGGAGATATGAAGAAACAGTTGTTGTGTAATAGAAAATAGGGTTCACTGGGACTGCAAGAGGTGCTTGCCTCTGGCTTTAGAATCTGCATCTTTTGAAGAAAGCTGAAGTGACACTTAGTCTTTTTCAAGAGTGAGAGTGCTTGGTTTCAAACTTAATATGGAGATTAGAAAGTACTTTAGCTCTTTTGTTTTTCTCTCTATCCCCCCAGTCTTACATTCGTTAATTATGTTTTTATAAGAGATTTTGCTACTGTTCTTTGAAAATTTTTCCTCTTTTTTCCTTATAAAATCTTTCCCCAAAATCTAGGCCAAGAACCCAGCTGGACCACCACTGGTCCTACTGGCTCAGGTTTGTCTGTTTTTTACCTCCTGTCAGCCAGTCCTTTGATCATAAACATTACCAGGCAGAGATGGCCTGTGCTGAGACTGACACTACTGTAGTGTAGGCAGTTAAACTTGGGGTCACAGTGAGCTTGCAGCAGCTTGGTTGCCAGTTAACAGAGCAAGAAACAGCCTGGTAAGGCCTCAGGTGGGGGACCTGCATGCTGGTAAATGGAAATGTTACTGTGCCCCTCAACATGTTTGCTTGCACTGCCCATAGCCAGCAGTGAGCTCTGGCTTTGTGGGAAGGACTGGGTTGCTTTCCACCCTCAGCTGAGTCTGCAGTGTTGATGCTGTTGTGAAAGCATCCCTCTGTACACTGTAACCAGAGCCTGTGGGCTTTGCTGTGTTTTATCATGTATGATACTTCTGATTACATCCCAAGGAGAGGGGAATGCTCTTGGCCTTCCTTGCTGTTTTTACCCTGCCTGAGGTATCAGTATTGTAGAGGAAAGAGAGAAATAAATCAGGCATAAATATTGTGAATATCTGATTGGTTGAGGTTACTAATAGCATAGGATTGTTCAGGGGTATATGAATCATTACCTTATTGGAGGATTTATGACTCCATTTCTAATTCACTTTTGACTAGAAAAGGCATAGTTTTTTTTCCCTTGCAGCTGGCTCACTACCAGAGTGTAATAGCCAAGCTAACAATATTCTTCTTTTCCCCTCTTTGGATGCTGCTGTTTCCTATTAAATTGTGATTAATACTTCCCTTTTTGTGATTATGGCTGAATTTTAAGTAGCCATTGTAAAGAGGAGTTTGCTACAAATGCCAGTGTAGGTGAAGCTGTAAGCACTTGGCTACTCTTGCAATTGTTTTCATTTTGTGTATCTCCATCATCTGTGCTACTAGCACTTGATTTCCTTTTACAGGGTGCAGCTGTGGTCTCCAGTGTCTTCCTTGAATGTGTTCCTATGCAAGGAAGGTGAAGTGTGGCACTGGGAGATAACAGTGAAAATTTCAATGTAATTCAGTTTAGTAAGAGATGACCTGTGCTGATTAGTCCCATGTAAAAGCTCATCAGCTCTTCAGAGCACATAAACTTATGCTAAAAGTTAAGTATACCCAGAAGTCCTTTTCTCAATGTTAAGCAAAAGCTCAGTGTTTTGCTGAATCTGACCCTGCATTTACTGTAGGGCAGATGGACTCATAAACATGTTTTTAAAGTTCTGAGGCAAGGGGGAGTACTTTGATATGGGAATCCCACTTCAATGGTGAAAATTGGAGATAAAATCACTTTCACATATGGATATATTGATATTAACAGATGCACCAAAAGGGGAAACTGACTCAGACAAAACTGTCATCCATTTTCAGATGGTTCCCAAAAGACTGTTTACCTCTCTTGGGTTGTGCAAGGGCAAGTAGAGGGCTTGTCTGAGACTTTAATTGTGCCTGCTGTCAGTTTTAAGGCTAAGTTTCACAGGAGTAATAGCAAGTGCTGCAGCAAACTGTGTTCTTCTGGAAGAAACAATATAAGTAGTTACAACATGAAAAAGAATGCTTTCTTTCAGGTTGCTGTCTCCGGTGTACCAAATCCCCTCTCTCTTTTCAAAAATACTGTCATAACAAGCTTTAGTCCCAGCTGCTTTTGTTAGAAAGTTGCCCAAATCAATGCAATTGGAAGAGAGGGGAAAAGAACTTGCAGGCACTGCAGCCTGCACCTTCACACACAGTATTAAGTATGGGAAGAGAGGGCGGCTCATGAGGAAAACATAAGTACACCTAAAGGAAGGGAAGTAATCCTGCAAAATACCTCAGGAGGGTGTGGGCAGAGCAACTCCCTCCCCAGGTAAGTTAGTACCTTACAGCTGGTACTGGTCAACCAGATGACTGGTGTGCTTACCAACTTTAAGTAGAGCCAAGTCTCTTAAACTTCATGCAAAGGTTGTGCAATGCAAACATGTTTCAGTATAGACTGTTGAAGCCACAGATTGACGTGACCCAGATTGACAAAACACCAGGAAATCTGAGGCAACATGTTACTAGGAGAGGAATCGTCTCTCTCAAACTTTTCCATTTTCTTAAGTGCTAAAGGAAAGCTCGATGCAGGATGATAATTTACCAGATGGTCAGTGTCAGAGAGAAGCTTGCTGAATATAGGCAATATTGACACTTTGTTAAGAAAATCTGGCAGTTCTCCCTCCTGAGGAGAGATGTTGAGAATTTCCAATAATACTGACCCAATTTTCCATGGTAACTCCAGCACTGAGGGAGTCTAGAGATAGTGTAGCATTGTATCGCCTTTTCTTTCTGAGGTGTTGCTCCATTTCTCTGAGTGCCTCCTGTTCAGTGTGAATTAAAAGAATTTTTAGGTACCACTGAAAATACTGAACGGGATCATCAGAATATGAGATAGAAAAGATTTAGTAGTTCATTTTCCTCTAGCCCAGAATGGTGGATGTAGTTTTTGTAAGTGATACAACCTAGATAGAGGAAATAGCTCTGTGCTTTCTGTAGAGCAAAGGCACCAAGCACACATGCTGTGGTCAGTCAGTTCCTGGTCTTGACCTCAGTCATTCATCAAATGCTAGAAATCACTGATAGACAGAGATGTTATATGGAGAAGTGTTACTTGTCTGGGAAACCCTTGGAGCATTGAGGTTTACTGTCCAGTCTTAAGGATCTGATTTTCTGGATTGTTAAACTGCTGTTACAACTGGCAGGTTCTCATGCTACCCAAGTTAAAACTATGTCCTCAAGAGTGTTGTTATAATCTAAATCTGCATTTGCTTCTATTTTTATATGATTAATATTGGTGTAGATGCTAGGAGTTCGTAACGCTAAACGGTGGGAAGTAGCTGTTTTCTAGCCTGAGTGAGTCCCATCTGTTTTCTTCTAGGTTAGTGTAAATCGTCTTTTTACTTAGTCTCTTGGAAAAAGCCATACTGTATTGCTTCTCTGCAGAAAGGTAAGAGGAGAGAATGAGTTTTAGTTATGCATATATTTAGTGTTTAGTTATTTATCTTAATTATCATGCACTCCAAATTGCAGGTTTGAGTTACTTGTCTTCCTTACCTGCATTAGTTCTGAAGACCATGAGCCATGGCACAGCACAGGCACAGACTGTAGCTTTTGTGAATTGCAAGCTCAGTTCAGCTGCATACCCAGAAAATTATTTTTCATACTTAACTTGTAAAGAATTACATTTCAGAAGACTTCTTTTTTTCTGGGAATAGTTAGAGAACGTGGCAAGACCTGAAATTGTGATCAGGCCTTAAATCTTAATGAAATCTAGTGAATGTTTTAAGAGGAAAACAAATTGGGAGGCCTTTGTCTACAGCTGAAATATTCTTTGAACTTCAGACATGTGGAAGCCTAAACATCATCTCAGGTAATAAGGCCATCACTGAAGAGCTGCAAGAAGAAACTGCAAGATGAGTAATTGGCAGAGACTTTACATGTGATCCGAGTGAACCAAGCAGGTTTGGGATTTGCCAGTAAAACTGCCTGTGCAAGCAACCACGTGGCCAGTGAAACAAAGGAGAAAGACAAGGCTGCTTTCTATCCCTTTAGAAGACTTCTAAATATGAGGAGGATACATGCAAATACTAATCCTGGTAGCAGTTGAATCAAAATCTTGGCCAAGAGTGTTTTATTCCTGTCGCTGGGCTGTGTCATACAAATTCCAGTATCTGGTCTTTAAAAGCCCTTGGAACTTGCTGGGGGAAAATTTCAATTGGAGCTGAACACATCATGTTATATTTTGAGGCTTTGATTATTCTGGGTCTGACAGGCTCATAGAGATTTCATTGCCTCTGGGCAACATCTGCAGTGAAGCCTCATAACAAAAGGATGGAGTGGCCTCACAGGGCTCCTTGATAGCCTGTATTGCATTAGAAGGAAGATGTGGTTACGAAGTCAGGGTAATTAATTAGCATTTCCATAAGCAGTCACAAGTCCTGTTAACCTTGTAAATGCAGGAGGCAGGAATGAAGCACAGATGTGGAGGCTCTGAAGATAAACTCTGCATGTGTGTTCATTTGATTTTGTTGATGAGTTCCACCAAATTCTTTCAAGATCAACCTTAATTTAGCATGGCTAAAGATGCAAATGCACCCAACATCTGTTCATGGCTTGTGGCATCTCTTTGGCCACCAGTTCTAAAGCAAGATCTTAAAACAATACAAAAACCCTGCTGCACTGAGGGAGTAAGATGTTGGTCAAGAATAAGATATGGACCTGGCTCCAGGAAAGATATAAAGGTCCATGGACTTTGCCTATTTCAAAGCAAAATTTAGTTAGGGTAGTGAAAAGACTGCATCTTGCATGCAGACCAGTTCTCCTCTCAGATCTTCTGCCATGTCAACTTGCCTGGCTAACAATAGTTGTTCTCTTTTGGGGAGTCCCATTTCCTGGTGAAGTTTTATTTCTGTTCCCCCCTACCTGCTCCTCACTTGTTTTTCCTTCTCCATTGGTTTTCTCATTCTTTTGTCTTGTCATGGTGGAGGACTTGTTTTCCCTTGAAGCACCACTGGTTTTCCTCCTGACTTAAGACCAGTCCCCAGCAGAAACATACTGCCTAGCATGACAGGGTGTAGCTCTATGTACCTCTCAAGAAACTTGTATTTTTGTTCCTCTGGTTAGTTTGTATGAAGTGCCAGGTGTGTAGAGTATTCAGAGTCACACCTTCTAGCTTTTACTAAATTACAAGGTGTAAGAAGCCACTGCTACAGGAAGATTACAGGAAAGAGTCAGTGACTGCTGTCCTGGGCTGAGAGACTGACTTCTTGTCTGGTTACATGCCTTTGCTCAGCAGGCACAGCTATAGCTTCATCACAGAGATTAGAGGAAAATTATTCTAACAGCTTCATTCAGAATAATTCTGCTGGTGATTCTGAACAAGGAAGTAGGAAGTAAATCCCAGAAGAGGCTGTTCTTTATGCTGAATCTTGAGTTAGAAATATCTAACAGGAGGGGCAGGCCAGGATGTGGAGAGAAAAACTCAACCCCCTTTTCTTTTGTTCCTGAATCATTTGGACAGGCTGTTCCCATGGCTTAATTTTTTTATCCCATGCAACACACGCGCGTGCGCACACACACACGCGTGCGCACACACACACGCGTGCGCACACACACACACTCTCCCACCCCTATCTCTAAAAGTGGGAGTCCTGGCTTGGTACAAGACCAGAACTCTTCTGTCTTTCTGTTGGCTCTGGCGCCACAGAAGTAAGTGGGGGATGATATTAGGAGTCTTGTAACTTTCAAAGCTGTATATCTTTCCTCTTTTATAAGGTGGCAACAGATGAATTTCAGGACCTTTAAAAAAATTATTGAGAACTTTGGAGCCACTGGGGCTCCTACTTGTGTCTTCAAGTGATGATGTAAAAATAAATGTCATGTTAGTGCAGGGTGTAGAGGAAAATGGGAATTGGACCAATAATGCCAAAGGAGTAAGAAAAGCTCTCTTGCTCTGCTCAGGGCTTGGGTGGGGGGATTTTCTGATGGCATGTCTCCTACTGCAACAATCTTCTCTGCTTCTTGGAATAGGCTGTTTCTAGTTTAGTCCTGTGCTCAGTAGAGTAAGTCTGTTTTGTGGGTTTGTTTTTTTTCCAAATCACACTTGGTCTGATCAGTGAGACACATCTCTGCAGCTTTGCCTTCCTCAGGGCTCTGTTTGCTTTAATCTCTTGAACAATTTGGAAATGCAGAGTGTTCTGTGTACACAAGCACAGGCTTGGAAATGCAGAAATACTACTGCAGGGTGATCTGTCTCTTCAGTCACTTTTCAAGAATTACATTTTAGGCTTAAACCAATCTAAGGTGTGGCCAACACATCCAGGCCATGCTCTGTAACTGTGGAACGAATTTCACTCAGAGATAAATAACAAATTGCTCCTTGAAACGAACCATTTAAAAATAGATCATGAGGAGCTTCAACCTCTGCAGCCCACGCTGGTGCTACAACCAGTGCTGTCACTCTGTCTGTAACAGCAGAGCCGGCTGCACTTACTCTGCGCTTTCCTGAAGCAGCAGTAACAGTCAGGGCCACGCCAGGCTCTGATTGCTCTGTGGAACTCTGACATCTGTCAGTGGTTTCAAACACTTTGCTCTGTCAGTGAGCTGTGTTCAGAAGAGCTTGGTCATCCTCTGTGCAGAGGAGATGTACCAGGTACACTTATCTGCTACGTAGGGGGTACTGTGTACACTTACTCATCTCCTATGTAGAGGTTGGGCCAGACTTCATTGACATGAGTGTACTTTGGGCATCCCTTCCACAAGAGCCTCTCCAGTTCAAATGCCCCCGGGGTACAATAGTCCTCATCAGGATCTACTTTGACTGCTGTATATGCATTTTTCTTCCCAGCATTCCAGCTTCCTGATGACATCTTGTCCATGGAGTAGCGCTGTCAGGATGTGCGAGAGACTGGAATGCAACCAAAACAGAACATTAACCCAAGGAAGCACAAAGTGACTCCTGCTCCAACTGTGGGATCCTGGGAGCAGCACTGACCAGATGTGATTGAGCATTCCTTGAGACAGATGAACCTGTTCTGTGGCAAACACAGACTTGCACCCAATTTCTGCCTCCCCAGAGTGAGGTGAAGAACATGTGGTTGGATGAGCTCACCAGCAAAGGAAACAAAACTCAAAGGTTTGTGATTATTGAAGTTCAGTCTCTGTCGGGAATTGGTTTCCTGAACAATCAACTGGCAAGAATTTGGTAGGCCTAACATCCTAGGGATATAAAGCATGTAGGGAAACTGAGTGCAAATTTAAGTTGTTGGGGTTTTTAATCATTAACCAAGACCCTCCTAAAGGCTCATCCTTTGTGATTTTCAGCAACATAGGGAGAGTAAATGTGTCTATTCAGGTGAATGTTGCATGTGCTGTTGTACTCTCTTCTACTCTTCTTTTTTCAATGTTGCCAGCTGTAGATTCCCTGTCTGCTGCATTTCCCTATGGGCTCTGTTTTAATTTCTTCTACTGGACACTCTGGTGTCTCAGAGTAGCAGTTGCTCATGTCTCTTATTCCCTTGAAGGAAGAAATTGAACCTTTGGTTCTGTAAGAGACTTGTAACAAGATGTGGAGTTGGGCTTGATCTTATGAAATGTGCAAGTAGAGCCTGCCAGAAATCCAACTTTCTTGCAGGCAATGAATCCTGTAGTTGCTCCCAAATTTTTTTTTTTTTTTTTCTTTTGTGTAGGCTGCTGAATGTTTGTGTCCTTTTAATTCCAAAACTCTGGCTAATGCCTTCATGCGGCTATTGTAGAGCTCTCCTGAAAGCAGCATGTCCATTTTTCACTGACATCCCATGTACCCATGGGGTTTGTTTGCTCAGTTTGGGCTCTTTTGTGCCTGTCATGTTCTGTTTCTCTACAAAGCTTGAAAAAGCCAAATGATTCCTGTTTTCCTACTCCAAAGCTGTGTAAGATTGTGGAGTCAGTTTTTGTTTGGCAAGTGTACACCTTTGTTCAAAAATTGGCTTGCTTTCCCTGGCAAGGGGATCTATCTTTCAGCCAAGCTTCTTAAAACATGATGATGATGTTTAGCTAAGTGGTCCTCTCTTGAGATTTTTAAAGGGCTCTGAGAATTCCAGCTTGTAGTAAATTTACCTTGGGCTTGTCTTGCATGCCTATGTGTAGTACCAAGTCCCACCTCTCTGCCCCAGTAGTCATGCCCGGGGAGAACCTTTTTCCTTCCCATGCCAGAATTATGCTAATTCTACATGAAGACTCAGCAGTGTAGATAATGCTTGTCTGTCAGAGATACAAATCTAAGACTGTCTGACTTGAGGAGTGATTAGGCTGTTATCTAGAAATTGATAAGAACTGCTATTTGTCTAGTAAGGCATTATAACTGAGAGCCAGTTGCCTTGATGCTGAAGGACTGACTACTTTTATTCATGGCTCCATAATATGGAGTGGAGGAAAGGAAGGAAAGAAGAGAAAGCAATGTAATCAGTAATCACAGTTGGTGGCCACAGTGCATTGATTTGTTACACCTCAGAACAGGGCAATTACATCTGCAAATGATCGTTTGTGGTACTGGAACACCGGCACAGTTTGAAGCTTGGTTAACACACTGAAAGCTCGACCACTGCTGAGAAATCCTTGTTTCTGTCTGTCCTGGGAAGCCACATGCTCCCTGAACTTTCAAGTACGTTATGTTCTTTTATGCCTTGCCAATATTATCTGCTGCAGGGATTTTTAAATTGAATTAGAGCACAGGAAAGCGTCAGTTGAAATTCCTCTAATAAAACATGTATTTCAGATTTGACTCTAGACTATGTTAAGAAGTAACAGAGTTTAACCAGGAGGAGGGAAAAGGGGGCAAAAGGGCTGGTTTGCTACTTCAACTCTGGAAATAATTGCCATGAAGCATTTGGTTGGGAGCAGAAGGGCTTGCATCTTCCCGGGAATCAAAGATATTTAACCTCATTTCATATTGTTCTACATACACCAAACAGAGCTCCAGAAGACTATTCCCTAGGCCAGCCCTCTTGGAATACAAAGTGAAAAGTAGATTGGATTTTTTGGAGTGGTTGTTCTTAATGCTGTTGTGGATATAAGGGATGAATGTTTACCACAAGTCCAGGCAGGGAAAGCTCAGATTTCTCTGGCAGACTTGTGTGGCGGGGAGGCCATCTCTTGCAGAGCGTTCACCCAGTGCAGTCAGATGGCAGCCAGATTGCAGCATTACCTCTGCACAGGCTTGTTGGAGCAGGCTCCCATCCCTTGTGGTGCTTCATGTGGGCTATAGATGAGTTAGTGCAGGCTGAATGATGTACCAGTGCTGTGCTAGCTTGGCAATCACTTCATGGCACTGCACTGTGTTGGGGACACACAGATCACAGAATAGCCTGAGTTGGAAGAGACCCACAAGGATCATTGTAAGTGAATGGCCCATATGGAGATTGTGAGCCTGGCATTATTAGCACCTTGCTCTGAATAATTGAGCTAATCCCAGGGTCATGTGGAAGCTCTCTGGAGTAGGGACTGTCCTTAGGTCCTTTGCATAAAGAACTCTGCACCCTGCCTGATCCTGGAAATGCTGCTTCAGGACAGCGTTTTTATTTCATAGGTGAGGGATGAAAAGTCAGCTGGCTGTGGAACTACCCTTGTCCCAGAGGGTTCTCCCCAGCAGGGAGGTCTGAGCCCAGGTTCAGGGCATACTGAGGAACAGAACCCTGTATCTGGGGCCAGGAGTTCCCTCCCAGAGGCAGGGCAGCCTGCAGCTCATCCCGCCCTTTCCCTGTGCCCAGAACCCAGCTTCCCTCTCATTCTGCTGGCCTGCGCCAAGGCCAGGCTGTGTGAGCTGGTGAGACCTTCCTGTTCCCTCTCTGTGCCACCTGTGGTGGCTGGTCAGGCCTGGGTGTGGGGCACACCTCGGTGGGGCCTGCAGGTGCTCGAGCCTGCGAGATTCTGCCTGCTGAGCCCCGCATCCCGCGGGTTCTGCCGCTTAATCCAGCGTGTGCTCACAGCACTGAACTGCCGGTGCTCCCCACTTCTGCTGTCATGGACTTAAGGGTATTATCAGAACAAGGATGATAAAAATCCAGTCATCTGCATTTTTATACCCTAATCTTTCTCTTCATAAATAAGACCAAAGTGCATGTTATCTAATAAATTTTATTTGTTAATCGCTTGGATGGCTGGAATATTTGTCCCCCTTGGGTTATATGTATATGAATGAAAATATTGTTAGTGATTTCACAAAATGGTAATTCAGAATAACAGAGAGTTAATCCTCTTTTCATTAGTGAGCCACTTCAGGACATACACTGTAGCAAATTACACTGCATTTTAAGTCATTCTCAAGTGCCGTGCACTAGGAAAAAAAACATTAAACTAGTTTTGCATTGATAGAAGTAATTGTGTGGCTAATTTGGATAAGCAGCATGCATTAGGCACAGCAAAGGAATCTCTTCTTTATGTTCATGATCTACTCTACAGCTGCCAGATGGAGCTTCTTATACAGCTATTTAGCTTTTTTTATTTTTTTTTAACAAAACAGGGAGGGAGGAAAGAAAGTGCAAGGGGGGAAAAAAAGAGAAAAATCTGCCAGTCTATCTGCTATTTAATTCAGAGCATGAACAGAGTCTAGTGGCTGGAGCACTAATATGGCAGTGAAAGATTTGCCTTCTGCACCATGTTTAGAGTCCCTTTAACTACTCAAATTAACCCAAAATTTCCAATAAGGCCTTGTGAAGTCATAGAATATAGTGGCCCGTTTTCAAATCTGTTCAATTGAAGGTGTGGTCCAATCCCACCACAAAATTTGTAGGGGTGAGTTAATGCTTTTGGAAATGTCAGGCATGAGCTCTACAGTTTGGTAATCCCACAGATGGGGGAGGAAAACTGAGCTTTTTATCTAGAGGTGAACACCAGAGCCTCGGTGGTGATGTGTACATTTCTAATTCTGCTTTCCCACATGTAGTTGAAATTTCTGAGTACTTTGAGACTGAAAGCTATAAGTCATTAGCTACATAACAAAATACTATGTTTCTTAATATTTTTGGCTCAATGTGCTGTGCAAGCCCTAGTGCTGTGTGTAAAGATGCCAAACAATTTGGCAAGATTTATGCCTGGGAGTTAAGATCCAAGTCAGCTGTAGAGACTTAAAAAGAAAAAAATCAGGCATGCACAGACAGGGACTGCATTTGCCTTTGTCCTGTGCAAGGGCCTATATATCCTTGCTTTTCTGCACCTCTCCCTGGCACAGGGGTTTCCTCCATTGCTGCTGTTGTCCCCACCATAAGTACTCTGGCTGCCAACTTGTAGCTGTATTTGTGTGCCTGAAGCTTCAGATCTTCAATAAAGTCAGAGCCCAGTGGCACTGGTATAAATATGCAATGAGAGAGGCTAAACAAGTAAAAAGTGGGAAGAGAAATGGAGAGAAGATAATTTTCCTTACTCTTTCCTTTAGAAGTATTAGCTGTTCTGTCATGCTGGGCACAGGGCTTCCTTGCCTTAATGCCCACTTCAGTCCATATTTATACAGCAGAAGAGCAGAATCTTTGCCACCCATGTGTCCTGCTCTTGGAAGTTCTCCCAGCTCTTAGGACATCGATCATTTGTGCTAGTGGTGCTTTTGATGCTGGCTTTATTAAATTTAATTTGGTGTGCACATGTGTACACGCCTTGGTTTTGTACTCAGAGTTGTCTAAAAGCTACTTCTCCGTGAAAATATCAGGCAATCACAAATTTACCTGGTTTAGCTGAGAAGTGAAAGTTTTTAGCATTTAGCAAACACCTAAATATACAACCTGTTTGTCAATGTGGATGCAGATTTTAATCTTATTCCTGTTCTTATGCTTTCAGATTTTGCTTCCTACTTTTTGTCAGCTCTGAAAAAGGAGTGGATGTGTGATATCATCAGAAGTTTTCTTCCAAGATGCCAAGGGAAGGAAAGAAAATTACCTATCAGCGCTGAGCCTTTCATGAGGATTCTACAGAAGTAATGACATATCTACTGGACTTTATACCCACCTCCGTTCAGTAGGAGATAAACACAGTGCCCTTGAAATTAACTGGTAGTTTGACCCTCAAAACTGGGGACTAAAGTAGTTAATCTACTGCCATGAACACTAAATCTAGCAGAAGAACAAAAAAGAGGGAAAAAAATCCTGTAATTTTGATTGAGAAATCATTTTTGTGCATGAAGAGCTGCTTACTAAGAAATTACTCCCATTTTCTTTTCTGATCTTGGATACAGGGCAGACTTATTTAAATGTTTTTATTTATCAGGCAGATGTTAACACCATTGAAGTTGTTGGACTTCTACCCTCCTGGGAGTAAAAACTGAGACCTTCTTGCCTTACAGACAACTGCAAAACTAATGGTTTTATTTTTATTTACTTCCTTCTTGCAGTTTACTAACCACTTTAGATAAGAACTCATGGAGGAACAATGTTTTTAACAGCTATGTACCAGAGGGAAGGGCTCAAGAGAAGGTAAGGATGGAGAATACCAGTTCTACACTTTGAAAACATGTGCAGAAGACTTGAAACTAATTTAGTAACCAGTCTTCAAGTAAGCACTTGCTCAGTGCTGAAGGCAGACAAAAATCAGATCTAATGACTGAGAATCTACAGAAATAGTGAGGGAGGATCTACTCAGCAAGTTCTTGAATTTTTAAGAAATGTTCTGTTCTTCCATTTCCAGCCCTTATGCCAGACACATACCTCCCTTCAGGGTGAAAAAGTGCTTGCCCTTTTTGAGTATGACTAAGCAGAGGGCTGTTTTATAAACTGGAAAGTTCTTGCAGAAGCCAATGCACATGTCTGGAGCAGAGTGTTTGCACTTGGGAGGAGGGTAAACAGTGCTTTGGTTTCTAAGATTTTTGTAACTCAAAGTACATCAGTTGAGCTGAGAGCTGGTCAGCTGCAGTGACAAAAGCTTGCTCAGTCAGATGATTGAATGAAATTAATTGAAAATGGTGCTCCTTGATATGCCACCCCCATGCTGTTTTGCTCAGACTCGGAAAGCTGGCAGCAGCCATGAAGAGCTGTGTGCTTCCCCTGTAACCTCACACTTGTTGCACCCCAGGGTACTGCAATGAGCTGTGGTACTGCAAAGGCTCCTTGGGTGGGGTTGTGTCTTGTTTTGTTTTGTTGGGTTTTTTTTTCCCCTAACACTAAGCCAAAAAGGTTATTTTGTTTTTACAAATACTTCTTGTGATGGAGAAGTCTTTCAAAAAATATTTCTCTAAAAGACCTCTAAAAGAATTTACCAAATTCCAAAACTGGGTTTGCAGGATACTTAAGCAAAAAGTACAATCCTGTGTTCCCTATTCCTGTCCAAGTCTTCACCAAAATTCATTTACTTCAGTTCCTTTATTTTAGCTCTGCATTCTTATGCTTAAAGCATTCATGGACTATAAAATAGTTCATCTATTGCAGTCATCTTTAAACAACTTAAAACCAGAATAATTGTTGCCTCTGTGCAATTATTTCCCAGAACCTCCTGCTGTGAATATTTAAAACTAACCAGTTATTTCAACGAATTTCTAAGCCACATATGACTTTTTAAAAACTTATTTTTGCCCTCATTCTTTATTGTTGACTGGACTGGTTAATTGAAAACAGATTAAGCTGAGATTTTATTAAATATTATTAGAGTGTCCAAAGAAACTTAAAACACAGCATCATCTGAGAGAATTTTAATTCAATTGGAAAAGATGGATTTGACTAGAGGGTGGAGCAATTATTGAAGAATAGGCAAAATATTCTGGGATGGATGTTACAGGTCTTTAAAAATTGCATTTTCATTCCCTAACTTTTACATTGAAATTATCTCCAATATAATTACACTTCTGGCACCTGATTTCCTAGTTTATAAAGTGATTTCTGTAACACAACAAATTTGGTTTTCTAAAATTATGCATTATACTTTGAAAACCTTTTTGAGTCTGTAATAATTCATTTTTTTTTTCTCTGCAACAAGCTAATGAAATTAATAGTTACCTCGGCAAGTTTTCCAGTTCTCAGTCCTCTCCCTGCTTTACTAAACCAGGTTACAAAAGGAAGGAAAAAGGAGAAGAAGTATAGCAGAAAATGTATATTGCTTAGCCTTACCTGTAAGCTTAGGTGGTGCTGTAGGTAACTGGGTCCTGTGAAGTGCAGCAGAACGACAAAAGAAACCTTACTAACTTTGAACTAGAGTCTATTTTTAGAGGAGGATTTGCTGACTCTGACCTTGAGTGCTACCCACTCCAAATGACGATCTCTACATCTGCTGGTAAAACTATTCCCTGATGTGACCTGAAACATTAAACCCGGCAGTTTAGTTACCTAGTCTTGGTATGACTAAGATAACATGATGCCTGCATGTTGACTATAATAAAACAAATATCATCTTTGATGTTGTCCCCTTGTCAAGGCCGATGCTATGTTTACTGCTGCATGTGGGTGAAGAGCATTGCACTGCTGTTTCCTGTCATGCTGTGCACAAGTGACTTGGCACTGGCACAACAATGGGCAATGGGAGAGGTGGCATCCTGACAAGGTCCTTTTCTCTTGCATGTGCTCTGCCAGAAAACCATCTTCCCCTACTTCTTGTTTTGGTTTTCTCCAGTGCCAACACTTTCAGTACCCATCTAACTTACGAAATGCCTTTCTTTGCTGAGAGAGCGACATGATGCCCAGCATGGCTCAGTTCTGGTGACATGAGCACAGCTTGCCAAAAAGAGGCAGAGGTGCACCCTCCAGCCTTTGAGAAATATTCTACTTCCCTAAAGAGCTCCATGACTTCCTGCTGAAGAAAGCCTTAAACTTTCTCTGGTAAGTCACAGCCAGGTTCATCAAAGATCAAAGCTGGGTTCCCTGGTGTCAAAGCCACACCTCTTCCACTCCGGTACTTTATCTGCTGTGAACAGTGACCTTCATGGCCACAGGGCTGAAGGGCTCGGGGATCACACACGAGCAGCTGGTAGCTGACATCCTCTGCCTGGGCAATTGTTCTGCAGCAAAGCCTGCCTCAGAGCTGCAACTCTCACCACAGCATTAGGAGGAGATTTTGGTGCTGTTGGAGCTAGGCTTCAGATGATCTAAGATCCAGCTGTCACATCAGTATTGATATTTCTTAAGAGAAATTCTTCAGATCTTTTGCCTTCTGCCTGAGAGTGGAAAAAAGAGGCAGAGATCAGTCAGGGCAAGCGTGTGATACTGGAAGTAGCCCTTTGGTCTCTGGACCTTTTTTCTTCTGTTGAGTTGACCATCCTGGGAATGTGATCTCTCTCTGAGCAGACCTGCATGCACTGCTTGCCTATCTTTCTGCCTCACAGTTCTCTCTACTGTCACACCAGTGCCTGCAAAAAGCAGCCAGCTATTGATGGAAACCTCTTGTGGAACTTTTTTCATTTCTTGCAAGAACAAACAGTCTTCTGTTACTGCAAATGCCTGTGCCCTACCAAAAGATTCAGGTTGCCTGACCATTTTTTTCCAAAGCACCCAAGTCCTACAGTAGTTGCCATTAATTTTCAGTGAGACACAAATTCCTGACTCTGTCAGTTATTTTTTATGTTGCACTAAATCCATTCAATCACCTTTGTCATCCCCTGTCTGTTTAAAAGATAAAAGTTTATCCCAGAAGGACCAGGGCCAGACTTGGTCATGGCCTGTGGCTAATGCTACAGTACAGATGGAAGTAATAACAAACAGTTTCAGTTCAAGTTCTGGGCATTGGATCTGCTGCTGTTTCATGCTAACAGCATCACTCTAGCCAAGTTTCTGCATTACAGAGCAGCCAAGCTCCTCCCTGCCAATTATTCAGACAGTCACTCCTAAAATGAGAAAGAATTTGGATGCTAGAAACCTGCTGTGCCTTCTAAGATATCTTCTAAGGTTGTTGTGCAAATTATTTCGATACTGATAACAGAGAAACTTTGTCGAAGAGGAGACACGGACCCCATATAACAGAAACTAGCAGCAGTTGCTTTATCTTTATCCTTGCAGGTTACCCAGTATGGGTTTCATGGCCAAGATGATCCAGCAGACCAGCAGTGCTGGTGAGAGGAGGCTGCTCTGTGAGGTCTGCGAGCTCCAAGGATGGGCTGTCTTTGTGATGAGATCAATAGCGTTACAGCGTTTTGTGGTACTGTTTTTTTCAGGCAGGCATCTGAAAAAGAAGTATTTTTCTGTCTGAATGGCTGTCAAAACAATATGAGCCCTTGTTCCCTTCTCTCTGTAGGGTCCTGAGAACATGTGCAGAAGGTCGCTCACCTCCTGGAAAAGTCACAGAATGGTTAAGATTGGAAGAACCACAGTGGGTCATCTGGTCCAACCTTCCTGCTCAGGCAAGGTCACCCTAGAGCACATTGCACAGGATTGTGTCCTATTTTTGGGACTAGTTGTTTGTGTTTCTAGTAGTTTCGTTTTTGTTAACGAAAAAAATCCTAGCTGCTGAGATGTTTTGAGAGTGGCCAATAACTTGGAGTGCTTTGAGCCTAGACACACAGAAAACACAGCAGGAAGGCTCTTATTTTGGAAGAGGTAAGCACCTGCCTTCTGGAAAGCTGAATTTTTTACCTCAGACTGCTAAAAACTGACATGTGCCATGTTATTGGTAATTTCTGAAAATCCTGGCCAAACTGTGATGGTGCTTTGAACACACAGATCACTCCCCATTCCTGGAGCCTTGCCTGCATCCAGCCTGCTCGTGTTCCGTGTGCAGATCCCTGATCTTGGGGATCAGCTCCCGAGGGCAGTCACCCACTGGAACCAGGTGCCACTGACACTTTCTGTTGAACAAGGGTATGGAACTGTGGGAAAGATGAGAACTAAAGTCCCATCCAGAGGGAAGAGCTGGGAAAAGGGGAAAGAAAAAAAAAAACAAACACTGCTTTTTTTTTTCCCTTGAGAAAAAAAAAATCTTAGGAAGAATTTCCTTCTTCCACAAAGGAAAGGAAAAGGGAAAGAAATTGTAGATTTCTGGCCAGAGCACATTAGAGGTACAGTTGGAAAAATCTGACACACTAACACTTGAAATTTTTATGTTAGTTTAAAAAAAAAGCTTTGAGTAAAGTTCTGCTTTAGAAGACTTCCCTCCCCCATTCCAACCTGGTGAACTGGAAGATTTCCTCTTCGCTACAAAATATGCTCTTATTTGGAAAAGCTGGGTTTTTAACAATTTCATGGGAAGAGTAAGTGTATAATTATATAAGATTGTCCTAATGGACATTTGCAGCTGTACTGAGATGCTAACAGCATGCAGAAACCATTATGTTTCCAGTTGTTTGGCAAAAGTTAAGAAACCTGATATATATATATTTTAAAGTTAACTGTAAAGTAAATCCAGATGGTTCTGTCTCACACAGACAAGCAGTCTTCAAACTAGACATACAGTTGTAGCCTGGCTATAACTTGTTTTGATTACTGCAGATAGAGAGAAATGTTTTAAATGACTGCACCCTCCTCACAAAATGCTGCATGCCCTTGATTCTTGCTGAAGTCAACTGGCATTTATACAGCACTACATAAAACTTGTCTGACAATACCTTGTGTGCAGGAGTATCTCGCTGGGCGTTACTCACTTAATTTCTCTTTATACTGAAGTATTGCTTAATGGCCCCCATCAGGGCTGGGGCTCTGCTGAGACAGGCATTGCAGACCCATAAAACAAAAATGACAATTGCTGCCCTAACTAACCTACTGTTTGAGCTTGGGTTTGTGCTTCCCTCTTCACCTCCCAGCTACGGATTGCCAGAAAATATTGGTTGCATGCTTATTTTTGATTGATGTATTCAGAGTTTTATTTGATTCTTGAATAAGTGCTGTCTGTTGTGTTCATTACTTCATTTCAGCCAGACATCAGTTGTGTTGCTGCTATCAGCAGGGGAATCAGAATTATGTTGACTTGTGAGGCCATTCTGCAAATCAAATCAAAGGGGCAGCTTTGCTTCACAGAGCAAGGATTTCAATGGCTGAATGTTTTAAATTGACACATTAAGGAGCATTTCTAAAAGTCTGAAAATAGGAGGAACTGAAAGGTCCATTGGAAACTATAGACTTGTGGTATGTTACTTTTTTATGTTTTGTGGTTTTCTTTTTTTACTCAATAAGCAAATGTTCTTGTAGATAAAGGTTGATGCTGTTTGTCCAAGTCATATAACAAGTAGACACACTGTTTTATGAGCTTCTTGGGCAGTATTGTCAAGAGAGTAATTTGGATTTGACCTGATAGGAGTCAAATTTACTGAGCGGTGCATCTCTTGCCATGTCTGTGACAGGGCTAATAGCACAGTATAGTGGCTGTGTTTGTAAGAGAGTATGTGAGACAGGGACAAAGCAAGTTCCCTGAGGGTTAGGAAGGAAGGACCCCAATCCTGAACAAGGCTCCCTGGGTTTGTGGGGTGTGAGGCTGGGGCCAGGGCCCTGAAAGGCATTTTGTTCACTGTTCTGCTTTTTCTCTCACTATCAGCAGAAAAAATGCTCTGAGAGATTTGTGTTGAAATGGAGTATAGATCCCAAGGCATAGTAATGTGGAAAATAGGAATGAGGTCTTTCTTTTAACCTCCCCTTACCAAAGAATGCTGGGAACAGGGGGAGCCTGGGGCCCCAAACTGCTGACTCCCCTGTTGGTCAGTCAGTGCTAAGAGGAAGCCCTGCAAGGAGAGCACCTACCAAAGGAATCCTATGCAGAGAGAGTACCCAGTGAGTACCTCATTCTGTGCTGCGCAGGGCATCCTGAAGTGCTCCACAGGCTCAAAAGAGGGGCATCTCCAATTGGTCAGCGTTTAAACTGACCTCTAAAGAAAATGGCATTGCCAAAAATCAAGGGGGTTTTGTCCCTAATTTACCACAGTAACACACATAGAATTGCACCTAATTCTCTTGACGAGAGAATTGGGAAACTGCCACAATCTGTTTTTACTCTTGTTATTCACGGGGATAAGAAGCTCTTTTTCTTCTACTTCTCTGTATCATTAATAACATATTGCTGCAGAGGTTCCAGAAATGTGTGGTCCAACCTATTTCCTAAGTGTAGCACATTTTGTTTACTTAAAAAAGTAAACAAAAATAGTAGATACTTGGTACGTAACTCTGATCAGAAAAATTGTCCAGACATGCTGAGAGCAGGTTTCAGGTCAGAGTAATCTCATGGTATATGGAGTGCCAAATCTAGACTTAAATAGAGCTGGGAGACAGATATTGGATTGATGTTTGTAGTCCACTTGGTACAGGCTTCTGGCTTGCTGGCGAGGCAAATGGGGAAACAACAGAGTTGCTGTGCTGGTGCCATTGGTCTGGTGTCTGTTCCACTGACTGTGGTCAGTAACAAACCTGTTAAAGGAAACAACATGAAATCTGTGCTCCCCACTTATGGGATACATTTTCTGCCCTAGAGAAAATCTGTTTACTCTTCCCATTCCACCTCCTTAGATAAAGCTTGGCTGAAAGCCTGAAGTTTTACATCTTTTCCAAAACGATTTACTTTCTTCCAATGTAAATTGTCTCTGATGGTGGTTTTTTTTATTTATGTGACTACAGTATATTCTCTTTAACTCTTCTATGGTCTTTGCCTCCAAGTGTTCTGATAATGAGCTGGACAGACTAAATAATGATGACAACTACAACACTAACTGGTTTGAAATATGTCCCCTTTTCATTCTTCCTTAGCAAGCTTGGGGGAAATTTACCCAGCCACTGCTCAGGTGCAGCTGTTCTGCTGTACTTGGAACATCTGGTCCTGTGGTACCATATGGCTATGACCTACTGTCCTTCTAGAAGTAATCAGCTGCACTTCATGTCATAAAACCTCACAACAGCAAAGCACTGCCTCATAATCCACCAGGAATGCTTCAAACCACCTCAGGGCAAGTGCCTTTTAATGACTTTTTGCTCTGAGTTTGATCAGGTTCCAGACTATTTTAAGCTGAGAACATCATAAATGCTGGAAATTAGGTACTTCATTTCAGGAAAAATGCAAAATCCAGACTGAGTAGATCTGCAAAGCAGAAATAGTGTTACATTATGAGAGAGACAGCAAGACTGCCTTAATAGATGGCATTCAAGTACAGCTGCTTATGGTTCTTAACTGGTGTTGGCCCACAAAATGCATACTTATAAAGGAAATTGGGGAGAGCTAACACATGCCTGGGGGCTTTGAAGTTGTTATTATCATCCACATGCATAAGAACGGGAGATCCTCTCTAGTCCAGCAAGTACTGAGAAATGAATGAGTTTGGCGCACACATCAAAGGTCTTCACTTGTAATTTGCTTAAGAGATTAAAAATGAAATATGAGGGAATTATTGAGGAAGAGCAAGCTGCTGTTTTTTCCCCCCTTGCAGCAGGAAAGAACAATTGACCATCTATTCTGACTGAAAGTGATTACTGAAAAGCTTTCTGACAACCTGGAGCAAAACAGCAGTTGCATCTTAGTTTCACTGACATCAAATAAGCTTTTGATTTACTGAGACCCAACTGGACCTGTCCAGTGCCAAGGATTGTCTTTGAGAAGCAAACAAACTTCATAAAGCGCTTTATTTTACAGAACCACAATCTCTAAAGCAATGTGTTGCCAGACCATGAAATGTGCTCTGCATTTCAGCTACCAGAAATACTCTATTTCAGAAATGAACTAACGAAACCTAGTGACAAGCACCTGAATCTTGCTACTTTTCCCATGCCTGTCAAATGTGATTTCTACTAAGGTTCTTGAGTCTGAGTAACTATTAGGAAGGAGAGAGCATTGACAAGTTACGAAGTCATGGCCAGACTAGGAGATACGGAAGCTTGATAACAACTGCGAAAAAAACTGTGAAAGCTTTGGAGGTGGAAGGAGGAGACAAGTGGCTCCCAGGAACAGCTTCCAGTAGGATTGCAGATCATGGGAAACCCTTATTTTGGGGAAGACTGCGATGAATTTTTGAAAAGAATCCAGAGATGTTGGCAGAGGTCTAGATCATCTAAGTCTTCCCATTGCACATCCTTTTATGTGGCCGAGTCAGATGTTGTGGAAAGACATGGTGCCTCTGAATCAAGATCACATACCTTTAAACAGAGCCTGGCCTTCTCTGGAACTGATACAGGAAGTGACAGGTATTAGTCTGTAACATGACCCAAAATAAAAGATGCTGACTACAGATAATTTCCATGCTTATTTTGATAATTTCCTTGACAGCATAGAATCTGTATGGTTTGTTGACTTTATATCTATCATGCTTTAACACCTTTTTTCCCCTTCACCACATAAATTCTTATTGAATGTTCTTGGTCCACATCATCATCTTCAGGTTGGAATTTTACCTGCTCTTCTACATTCTAAAGTGGGTGGTCCTTAAAAAAATCTTGTCTGTTATTTTGTTGTCCCTTGAGCAGAATATCACCAGTCCAGCTCATTTATTGTTTTTATATCATGGAGGCACAAGGCAGTAGTAATAAAAATGAGAGTAAGTTTTCCAGTCAGAATTAATCAACCACATTTATAAGCATTGCTGCTCTTAATTTTTCTGTTAAAATAGTCTCTTGTTAAAACAGCCAGTCTCTCCCACATTTTTCAACTCATAGACATAAACACATACTGAAAATTTTGAGACAAGCTATTAGCTTGACCCACTGCTTTTCCAGTAAGACACCAAAGCACCTGCATTTGTGTAAGTATCCATTCAACACACCTTATTCCAGCTGTTACAAATGCTGATTTCACTGTAAATTGTGAATTCGGTCCTTTGCATTTTCCTGACTTACAGACAGTGAAGTGACAACCAATTATTTTAAAAGAACATTAATGCAGAGGATTTTCGCATGAATGAAAATGACCTCCAAGCCACCACAGACCTGAGAACACAGCCCAGTGGCAAAAAGGAGCCTGGAAAGGGGCATCAGGAGATGCTTTGCTGCTAGAAAGGCAGTGCCAGGGAACATGGCCATCATGAATGTTTACTTAAGGACTAAAACTGTGGGAAAACTGGCTGGATGGTCAGTGAGATGATTTTAAAAAATCTTTGCAGGAAAAGAGGACTTGGGGCTGAGATGCAGACCCTAAGGTTTTGAAAAATTTGAGCTATCGACAGGAGTTGCTGCCTAATGCAATTACAGCTCATTTGCTATCAGAAAAGTAATATGTATAAACAGTGCATAAAATTATTGCTAAGCATATTTTTGAAATGTCTTGAATTGTTTAGTGCTATGAACAAGCCTGGTTTTAGAGAAAGAGAACTACATGGAATGCCAGAGATAAATACAGGTTTATACCTATTGACTTGTCTCTTTAAAGAGAGAGGAAGAGAGTAGGAGGAGGGGGGAAAACCTAAAGGAAGAAAAACTTGAAAGTAGAATACATCAAATATTGTTTCCTTGGAAACAAAAAAGATTACATCACAGGGTTCAAGCCTATAAATAGAAACCTAGCAGTGCAGATACAGAAGAAGCTCTTGTTCCTAGAGAGAAAATGTAGAAATGAAGATGATCTCCCTTTAGACACTGCTGTCACAATGCAGTCAGCACAACCCGATCGTGAGGACCAGCAGTAAATTTAGCTGATGGTACATGACAGTCTTCTCTCAATTAGCTGTAGCAGTCAGCTCAGGGAACTGGTTCAGCTGGTGAGAAGAGGTACAATTTTCAGGCTGCTATAAATACCATCAGTGTCTCCAGAGCCCTGCTATGCTGCTGTGGCAGAAATTACTAAAAGTCTTCAGCCTGAACTCTAAATCCTTTGGGCAGCCATGACAGGACAGTGAAAACATCAAGTCTGAATTAATGTTAGTAAGAAACAACCTGGGCAAAGCACCTCTGTGCTCTGGTGGGAGTCCAGGCCTTTGGAGAAGATGAGCTGCGACTCACAGGAATGACTCAGTGGTTCTGTCCTCCTGTGGTCCCCACTATGCCCTGCCCCCTTCTCCTGTCTCTCTCTTGCTCCTGCTGCATTTGTGTGACTGTCATTTCTGTGCTGAGGGCCGTGGGGGTGAGCAGGAGCACCTGAGGAGGCTCTCGGGGCAGGCACAGAGGGGTGGCTCAGCACACACCGGGTGCCTGCCCCTGCTGCCAGCTCATGGTCTCAGCAGTGTTGGGGGCCAAGCTCTTGCATCCTGCTAGTGTGAACTGTGATTGCAAGTGTTTTCTGTTTCTGAGTTATGTTTCCTGATGCTATGGAATATTTATACCACTAGTAACTAAACCAAATAACGATGTTTTCATTGTTGCAGATGAGTTCCTTTGGACTATGCAGTGGTTCATCTTACAACCTTTACTTTTTAGTGACATGAAACTTCCTTTTTGTTTTTGCAGCTGAACACTCATGCGAGTGTGTATAAACAACACTGCTAAAAAGATAGCTCCAAAATTGGGCAATTCATGCATGTTATGGGCTAATGTAGCTAAATCTGCCTTTCGGAAGACTAAAGCCTTGAATAAATCGTATTATTGTACAATCTTTCCATATGTTTAAAAAAAAAAAAATCAATTTGCTATGGCTCTGTTAGGAAACAATCTCCTTCAAATTGAAACACGGATTTGTTCCATCAGTTTGTATGTGATAACACAGGGCCTGGTCAAATTTCCACTTTCTGGTGGGAATCATCTTGGTTTGAGTAGGGAACTTAGTGTGACCAACAGCTCACAGAGGATTGCTCCTTCCCAGAGTTGACAGAGTAGGGACTGGAGGCACTGGTAAATGAAAAGATTTCTTAAGTGTCCCAATGTCATGGATGTTGATGATGCTGCAATATAGACGTATGTATACATCCTTCCCTGGCACTGCTCATTACAAGGTATAGCCAAGTCAATGAAACAGCATATGCTCCCAGCTGCTTTAGCCCTAGGACATGGTGTGCCAGGTGGCAGGACTCTACTCTTGTAGCTTTTTTCCCCTGTCTTGTAACATGGTATGTACTCCTAAATCTACCAGAGAATCTCAGCTTTCCTTGACAGGGAAGAAGAGGAGGAATCTAAGTTTATTGCCCTTGTCAAGAAAATAATGAAAACAATGAACTTTAAGACAAATAATAAAATCCCATGCTTTATAAAGAGATTCTCACAATGGCAAAGGGTATATATGTGTGTGATACAAGAGTTCTAAACACCTGGAGCTGGCAGAAATACAGTTCTTGCTTAGCTAGATACAGGGGTCATTTGCATGTGTCTGAGTTTAGCTGCGATTTTGGATCCAAGACTGCCATTACCATAATAAATTGTTAAGAACCCAGAGCTGTAAATATCTAGTGCTAAGGGAAATTTAGATAGAAATTGAACCTTGAAGTTTGTGTCAATCTTCAGTTTAATCTTGTTTTAATTTGAAAGAATTGCAAAGGATTTGGCATACTTCTTTTCATGGGAAGAGTGGTTTGAGGGGGGAAGGGATGTTGGTATGATGGTGCTTTCTTTGATTTGCTTGGGTTTGCTGCTGTAATCTCTCATCTCTGAATCATTGTGCGTGCACAGTTTGTTTTTTTCTTTTCAAAATATAAGTTCTACATTGTAAGTTCTGTAGTGCAATGTTCTGCCAGTATAATCACAGAGATCCAGAAGTGCTCTTCCAATACATTGCATGGGAGAACTACTAGAATATGTAGCTTTTTATAGGATTTTTTTCCAAGTAGTCCAAAATTATTTTCTAGCTGACCAGTACCTTTATTGGCAGGCAAGCCTTTCTGAGCATTGGGATAACTGGGTGACCATGCTGAGAAAGATGTATTAGTATCTGTCTGTTAAAATGCTTTTGGATGGCTGGCCAGTCATTCTGCTATGGCACTGGTACTTGATATCTGACCAAAAGAAGTGGGACAGCAGAGATGCTGTGAAGTTGACATATGTCTGGTGGGAAGCAGGCTGGATTGGAAACTGGAGGACTTGCTGGAGGTTAATAATGATGGTAAAACCAGCATGTAACCACATGGAGGTATAATGGAGTAGAAACTAGTCTTTTTTTTCTTTCAAAAAATTGACAGTAAGAAAAGACATCAGGTGAATTGAAGATTGGTGTGAATTGATAGAAAAAAATTTTGATTGTAAAAATCTAAATATTCCTTTGTGTTACTGACTTCTCCCAAGCACTCCCTACCTCCCCGAAGAGCCACATCCTGCTATTCTGCCTGATAAGATGAGCTGTTTAAATTAAAAGCACTCTGAGACTAACATGCATGTCAGAACTGTTTTCCTTAGTGCAGTTTTCATTTCTTGTTCTATTATGTCTCCTTTGAATAATTCAAATATGTAGGAAATTAAAAAGATGGTCACTGATTTTTAATCAGTTGTGTATTCTCTCTAGTCAAGTAGCAGCTAATTACACACAGACAATTAACAGTTGCATCTGAGAAATGTGTTGCTTAGCCTTCACCTGTGCAGGGTGTGCAAGGCTGGGACTGGTAGCACAACTGAGTAGCACAACTGAGGAGGAGGAGAGCAGTCTCCCCTGGTCTGTGACAGTATTTGGTCCTGGGATCCAGGAGCTGGGGTGCAGCCTCTCCCTGCAGCCAAGTGCTGCCTGGATTAAGAGGCTGGGTCTTCACCAGTGTAATTTTCCTTCTGCAAAACCCTTGGCTAGGGAACATCTTCTGGTTATTATTTCTTTAAATCATCTTGTTGTTGGCCATTATAGATTGAACCCTTTAGAAATGTTCTCTGCATGGGTGACCTAGCCAAGTCACATGTACTGGTACCTCCATAGCCACAAAAATTGTGCAGCTTTTTGATAGTTATACATACACAGAGGATTCAAAATGCAAGTCAATGAATAGAACAAAAAGTAAATTTAATTCTCCAAATATTCTTAGATTGAATAGTCTCTGATAAAATGTTTTTCTCTCTAGTGAGAATAGCAAATAAAATTGTCTTTGAGTCCAGCCCTGGGGTCCTGCTGTGTCTCTCTTGTGAATAAGCACTGAAAAGTGGCCATTCATTGCTGAATGATTATTTTTCCCCTTCAATGGAGTGTAGGGGGAGAAACCCTCCAAAATCCAAGTTTTCTATGAGTCCAGCAGACTAAAAGCATCAGGAAACCTCTGGAGGGAAGTAAAAAGTTATGAATGGGGAATAAAATACTGATGCAGAGCAAAAGGGCTGTTGTGTATAAAGAGCAGATGGGAAAATGTTGAGTTTCAAGTTTAAAAGACAAGGATCTGAATCTCATTCAGCTGAGCAGGGGAAGTGGTTTGGGTTTCCTTTCCTTGGAGGTTGGCTTCATTTGATGAATTGTCGAGATGTGCTATAAATGTTTAAGATTTATAGGAGAGGCTCCAAGTAATACTAATGAATAGCTAAATATAGATATGATAGGAAAATATAAACTGACAAACAGATCATCCAGCACAACAATAACTTCATAATCATGCAACTGTTGCCAACTGAAGATGGGAGACATGGCTTGAAAATGAGCTTTTGTTTTTTACATCTGAAAGTTAACGGAGTTGGAGTGGAAACAGATGTTCTTGAAAACAATGTGTTAGAATAACTCTAGTAACAGCCAATTGTTGCCAGAGCTGAGCAAATAATTCCTTGCTTACTCTTAACTGGCTGATGGTTTTCCAGTGGTGGGTGGGGTTTTTGTAAAGAACTGATTTATTTATTTATTCATTGTAGGCAACCTAAATGATGTTGATGCAAAAATTTTCAGTGTCTCACTTCTTACAGTTCTGTGCTTCTTGGGAATTTTTGTCGAAGAGCTGTTGATCTTCCAAAAGCAATCTTAAGGGCTTTGATGGATCATTTTGGTTGTAAATGTTTGTGAGTTTTTCATTTTTGAGATTTAATATTAGATTAATTGATGAGTTGTAATTGCTATTGAATTAGGAGGAATTAGATCCTTTGTTTTCATAGAAAGGGGTTTGTAGAACAGCAACTGTCAGAAGTGTTTTACACTGGGAATAACCATACTAGATCTCATCTACTACAACAGCAGAAATATTGAGCTTTCATTTTTAGTGTCTGCCTGCTGAACACCTACAGAAGAGAAACACTCAATGACTGATGTGTGGACAGAGAGAAGCATCAAAGATCCTTTGTTCTGCTATGAACTTGGTCTTTGCTGGATGTCTGCATAACGTGCTGGAAGATCTTTGTGGTCATGAAGATGACTGGCAACAAGCAGGACCAGTCTGCAGCAATTGGGGGACCCTATTCCTTGACAAGTAACATTTTGTGTGAGGGTAGGCTCTGCCCACATCTTGAGCAACAGACAGATCAGAAGTGTGAGCTGAATTTCAGTCTTGCTTTTGAATTTAATGTTTAAGAACGGATGTTTTTATCAGCTAGCTGGACTTGCTTGTGCAGATTTTCTATTTGTACTATTGTGAAAATACTTTTCTTTGTAATGGTATTTCCATTGGGAGATGCCTTTGTCTTCAGAGTAACTTCCCTGAGAGTGGTTTCGAAAGTTAATCTGTGGAGAATACTGCATCTTGTTTTGCAGTATTCAGATGCCCCTTTACAAAGTAAAGATGTTATTCTTTTTTGGGTACTATTATCACCCTTAGTTGCCACCACCTTATTGTCTGAAATGTGGGCAGAGCTCAAAGATTTGAGGAAGTTGTCATTAACTTAACTTTAGTTTAGTAATCAAATGAGAAAAGTCTAGATGAGATATGATACGGCAACATCACAGAAGCTGCTCTGTGGCAGGGTGGAGAATAGCTACTGGCAGAGGAGGAAGAAAAAGGACAATTTTTTAGAGAATGAGGCAGGGAAAAGTTTGCTTGAACAGCTGGGGTTGTTGAGCATCAAGATGATGGAAGGATGTTACAGAGGCAGAATCAGGCAGAGGAGAGACAAAGCCAGATCCTCAGCTAACATTGCTGGGTATTTTTAGGAGTGCTTCCTGAGAGTGCTTTCTGTATATAAACAGCCAAGCTTCCAGGAGGCAGTGGTGAGGGGGAGCAGTGTAACTCAATGATACTTGTACTGCAAATAGTACATTGCAAAGAGCAAACTGTTTGACTTTATTAAACTGCAGCCTCCTGCAACAGATCAAGGGTCTAGTTTCTAAGCAAAATAATTGTAGCCTAAAGAAAACTTAAATGTTGAAAGTCCCATAGGCCCTAGATTCCTGTTTGACTTGGCTTCAGGAGCTGCTCATACTGTTTGAAGCTTAGACTATGAAGTAAATTTGCAAAGCACAAGCTGTTTTGAAGCCCCTTTCCACAGTAACACATAGCCTTGTTATCAGAAAAATACAGGACAAAAGACAATGGGAGGAGGATCAAGTCTGGCAAGTGGGCTTGACAGTGCTTTGCAATTCTGGTGCAGCTGGCAGGAGCTGGGCAGATCTGGTCTAGGCATGAGGGCTATGCAGGAGAAGGTCGCCTGGGCTTGGTGGGCAGTGCCACGGTTAAAGCGGAATCGGAGCCATGGGCTAACTTGGAACAGGGCAGTGTAATGCAGAACTGGGGTTTGCCCGAGACTGCTTCCCTCCACCCTTGTTTACAGGCATGGGGGGTTATTTAGGGTGCTGTACCTGAAGAGTGGTCCTGTGTGTGCTGGAAGCAAAAGCTATGGATGGAGATGCTCCCATAGGAGAGCCATCCTTGCTGCAGCAACTCCAAAGCTACCTGTGCAAGGAGGAATGAATCAATGCACTTGCAAGTAAAAGGCTGACACTCTTTGCTGTTGCCACTACAGATGGTGAGTACCTGGACAATATCTTGGCTGGCATTTCTTTCAATGGGAAACCTGTCCTTGGCACCATCTCTTTGCATGAAACTTGTTGAAAATCTCTGTCCTCTCTTCCCTTGGCTCCTTGCACAGCAAATTTATGGTCTCATTTTCCTTTTACAAATAAAACCCTAAGTGCAAATCCAAAGGATAAATAACACAGTGCAGACATGCCCATGGCAATATTCTCTGTATCACTGCTGAAAGTCTGAGAGAAAAAGCTAGTGAAGGCAAGATATCTCATAAGAGAAAACTCCTCTCATGCTTTTGTGCCAGTTCTGGAGGTTGGACACCAATCTTCCTGTGCTTTTCCCCAAACATCCTGCTGCAGCTCAGGCAAACTTCAGGTGTCTTGTCTACAAAAGGGGGCTAAGGCACCCATCCTTCCTGGCAGGGTTTTTGTGAGGGAAGTATACCAGCTCCACCACAGTGCTTATGAAGGTTTCTCCTTCATAAGAACAGAATGGACAGCTGTTCATAAATAAACCTGAGCGTTTGCTCTGCCCCAGGTAAGGGTGTTCATGGAAATGGTAGTGGTGTCACTGCCACTCTGCCCATTACCATCTCTGCTGTTCTAATTGCTTCCACACTGCCTGTGGCCTCAACTGATGTGGCTTGGGCAGGAAATGTTTAACCAGGGCACTGGGCAAGTGCCACAGAGGCACCAAACCTGCAAGGCTGAGTGGAGTTCCTTTCAGCTGACTCAGCAGCATTGAAACAGCTGCAGCCAAGACTAAACACCTCATGTTAGCAAGGGTGGCTGTGAGGGGAAGGAAGTTATTCCTCATTTCTCAGGCTGAGCTGGTGGTTTACAACTCTGGATCTTGAAATTATACCACAAGATATATCTGGAACCACCCTCAATACTGTTTTCATTCTGCCTTGATTTCAGCTGCAATTTTAAGAGGCTTTTGTTTAACTAAGCACAGGGGCAATAAGCCCCATTGTGCAGGACATGTGGGTCAGAGGTTAGGACTTAATTGTCATCAATATGGACCCTGCCCCTGTGCCCCTGCCAGGCCACTCCATGGTGCTGCAGCCCTCACAGAGAGGGGAGCTAATGGTGGGCTAAGGAACATTGTCTCCTGAAGGGTGGAGAACCTGGAAGGAGATGGAGGATCTGCCTCTCACTGTCTGTACTTCACAGCAAGGCAAACCACTCAAAATAGCTCAGGCACTTCTAGAGAAGGATATTTTTCTTCTGGGATTGGATTATTCTCTTTGGGTCTTTTTGAGTTTTTTGGACCTCGTTTTTATTGTTTAGTTGGGTTTTTTCCGATGTTTTAGAGGAAGCTTCTACTATACACCTGTAATGGTGACAAGAGCCAGAAGCCCTGCTCTGCCAGTGCCCTAGCTTACTATGCTGCAGCTCCAGACAGATGTATTGATCCCAGCTGCAAGTCATGGATGGCAGGGAAATCTGTGGCCTGCCCTGGCTGGCTAAAATAGTCACACAATGGCCAACAGGCCTCAGCTGGGGTAACTGTAGGTTCAGTCAATCTCACAAGTTGCTCACTTTAAGTTCTGCCCTGCAACCATGTATGTTTCCAGATGTGCAACTCACTGGAAATTATGACCTGTCCTGATGGGCTCAATGCATGGAGATTTTGGACTGTTGTGTTTCATACACCCCTTGTGCTTTAATATAGGGATTGGTATGGGTCAAGTTAAAGAGGCTTGAAGGGAGTGGTTAGTAAGGCAACTGAAAATACCACTCACAAAACAGCTTCAGCATGGTCTGCAATAAAAAAGAATCCCCAGACAGACCAAGGTGGAAGAGACCCAAGTGCCAGGAGTGGTTCAGTCACCATGCTTACTGAAATCTAATCTCCTTGCTGTGGTAGGCAATAAGAGGCCTGTGAAAACTATAACCTCACTGATTTTTTCCATCATTAGCTATGACCTCGCTTCTGCCTGCTTACTCCAGTCTCAAAGGATGGGACCCTTTCTGGAGGGAAGACCTGTGCCTCTGTTCCCTGAGAGGAAATTAGTCTGTAGCATTGCTATGCTTTACTTAATATGTTTATGAAAGTGGAAACACCACCTGAATTCCTCTATAGACTCTGCAGGGAAATCATGTTTCCATATTGCATTATGAGAAATGCAGTGGAGGTGTGCTACGCTCAGTTAATATTTTTAATGTATGGAGGTAAAAGAAACTTCAGTTCAGAAGAAATATATTCTTCCCTCTTTCTATTCAACATCCATGGTGCTATAAATACAAACTGCAGGGTACTTTCAGAACTGTGAGCCTTTAAGACTTCTCAAGGGAAAACATCACACCAAATTAATCTGCCGTCAAGTGGAAATTCTATATTGTTTGCATTTGCCAATGTTCTGTATGCGGCTGTAATTGCACTGAAGCAAATATCTGCTTCGAGTTCTTCACAAGATTAAATGTGGCCAATTGGGCGTAAAACAGTAATTGAAATGCAGAGCTGCTGCTTTGGATTTGTTAGAGACATTGCTCATTTTTGCTCTGACATGACGACACTAGGTTCTGACTTTCCATTAAAAGAGGGAAATTTGGGGAATGTGATTTCAAGCATCGGGTTGCAAGCTAAGAGGAGGACATTTCTGTCTGGCACTGCGCTGCCCTGCAGTGTGCCAGCGGGCAGTGTGCCCTGGGTGTGCTCCTTGCTCCATGAGTGCAAGGGGACACCTTTCTCTCTCTGACCAGCAGAGAGCCTGCCGACAGCTGGGCCCCAGGGTGCAGCGTCTGCTTGAGAGCTCCAGAGTTGGCTCCTGAGGATTTCATTGTCCTTAAGTTCTGAGTATTTGCAACAGATTTGAAGCAAAAAGGACTTGTGAAGGTCCAGTAAGAGCCTCTGTGGCTTGTAACAGAGGGAGCCCATGGTCTGAATTGGATCCTGACTAGTGTCACCACGTCAGACCAAAGGACCATGTCAGCTTGCAAAACCTGCAGTCTTACCCTAAGCCAGCTGGATGTGAAATGTTAAAGATTTGCTTAAAAGCATCATGCTTTCTTTTTATTTTACTAGTTTAGTAATTTTCCCTCTTGCCAAATAAATGCAATTCTAAGCAAGTAAAAAGTATTTTTTCAGGTTGACTGTGCTGCCTTTTAATTCTACATGAAAACCCAACTGCTCCCTATGCCCTGCCCAACAGGTAGTTAAATAAACAGGTCCAGGTGAGCAAAACTGACAGTTTGAATCCTTCTTTATTTCATTTTCTTTCCAATTAGTGCGCTTATGCAAAAAATACATGCCTGACAGTTTCTAACAGTTTGCTCATGCTCAGCCTTTCCCCAGAGTTTCTCCGTGCAGCTACAGAGCAGTCCTGACAGCATCCTTGCACTCTTCAGTGAGGGCAGTATCTCTTGGGCTGCTGCCAGGACACAAAGCTTCTTGGCACTAGCAGGCCTCTGCTCCTCTACCTGTGCCTCTTCCTAACTGGAGGTCCAACTCCCGAAGCTGCTGGAGGAAGCCGGAGTTGGGGCAGATCCCTCTGTGGGAGCGCACAGTCTGAATGGCGGCAGTGAGGGACATACCTTCACAGATCATTAAGAAAGCGAGGACAAGAGCTGCAGACCGACTGATTCCCATTGCACAGTGAACCAGTACTTTGCCTGGAAGAAGGAGAGAGAGTTGCAATTATGCCAGCAGGCCTCATGGTGGAGGTTATTGTGCTGGAGCAGAAATGGAAACTGGTACTGAGGATGGGCAAGCAGGTGTGTACAGCCCTGCAGACTAGCCCTGGTGCAGTTCCCCTGGTTGGGGAACATGGGGATTTTACTGGCTGGGGACAGAAAGTTCGTAATTGTGTTCCAGGATCTGTGGTCACTTGTTTGAGCTTAGCTGTCAGCCTGACAGCACACCCTTATCCCTCCTGCCCGGCCTGCCATCCGTTGTGTCCCTGCTTGCTCATGTGTGGTTTTGGAAGTGATGGCAAAGTTTCAAGAGTTCACGCTTGAAGGCCGTGCTGTGGGAAGCAGCCTTGGCAGGTTACTTAGTACCAGAGGGCTTGGAAACTTGGGATTTCAGATGTGCGACGCTGAGGATTGCTCACTGCTGTTACAGCAACACTCCTGGTTTTCCACAAACTCTTTTTTCTTCTTGCTTAGGGCAGTAATGCTTTCTGAGGGTGCTGACCGCTGCCCAGGCTTTTTTGGAAGTGTGTGAAGAGAACGGGCATTATCATTAAGAACAGCTGTTTGTAGATGGCATTTGCACCAGTTCACTTATGCATTTTTATTTCTATACCCTACCCCACACTAATCACTGTCCTTCCCTAATGCCTCTATTTTCCCATTTATTAAGTGATCAGTAGGAAGACAATTTATGAAATGTTTTTAGTTTTCCAGAGATTTCAGTGCAAGGTGTGCATCTTTGTTACGAGTTCATTAAGAGTAACATCGTAAGTCCTTCCCCTGTTGCAGTAAGTGAGCCTCAGGGAACGCCTTCCAGGGTTCCAGCAGTGTAACTCCCTCCTTCCCTCCACTCTGCTTTTGGTTTTCTTGCTGCGATCATGAATGGAAGCAGCCTAAGAAGCTCAATTCTGTATTGCAACTGCCTCCTAGGTTTCTAATGTGTGACTTTGACCCATCAGAAGGAGATGAATATTCTTTTAAATGGTCTTCTTTGAAATTAAAGGAAGTTTTTTAATTAAAGGAAAATTTTGCTCTCAGATGGAAGAATTCAGGTTTGTGGTCCTTTCCCTCTAGCTATAAACAAAGGGCTCATTCCAAAACCTGAAAATTTGCATCTTTTAAATATTATAAAATGCTTCAACTTTCACAAAAATGGTAAGATGAGAAATTTTTAATTGAGGGTGAAACCCAATTGCTGTATAACTGGTCTACTCAATTATAACCATGCCTGAACACTTTCAAGCTCTCTTGTCCTTTGCTGCAATCAGATCTATTTTTCTCACAGGGGCTGTGGCCCAGCAACTCAGCGTTATAAGAGTAACAAGTGATTAGAAGCAGATACGAACTTCTGACCACCAAATGGACAGCCTACCATTAAGGCAGCAGAAGAAAATGTCTTTTTAGCATGGAAATTTCCAAACAGTTCTTCACTAGAAATCTTCACAAGTTTGAAACAAAGTATTTTCTACTTTTTTTAAATTTAACTTTTTTTTAGACTGTCATATATGTGGTCTCTTGTTCATTCATTGTACAGGTGTACAAAATGCAATTTAGTGGCAGTACAATTTATATCCAGAAAAGATGAAAAATCAGCGACGACAATCCCATGTTGCTTTTTTCCATTGGAGATCGAATAGACTATCTCAGATGCTGCTTCTCTGCAAAGTGTAAGGAGGGGTAGAAAAAACAGACAGCTTTTTAGGGCGAGTTCCTTGTTTTGCTGGTGCTTTCAGCATCTTAATCTCTCTATTACTAGGGAGCAAGACAGCAATATCCTTGTTGGATGATAAGCCTAGATCCAGACAAAAACCTCAGACTGATTGCTCCCATCCCCCCAGGTGTTAATTCTGGGTACTTTGTACAGAGCTTTTAATCTTACATCCCATTTTGTTTATGACAGAGTACTTATTTAGCAACCATTCTAGTTCTGACTAATGGTGATGGCACAGCCACATGCTCAGAGAGGGTGAGCATGTGTTGTGAAAACCTGCTCTGGCCAGCAGGTTGAGAGAAGTGTTGAATTCCACAATGTATGTGACATAGCCACCTCTCATTATCCTGGCATGAGAAATCTGAGCGCAGCCCTAAAGATAGACATGTCTTCAGCAGAAATAAAGGGACAAATATCATCTCCAAGGAAGTGGCAAAAACAGCTCTGATGACAGCAGACTTGGACCAGGCATCAAGACCTTTGGGGGAAGGAAGAGGTTTTTCAATGTAAGGCCAGTTTTGCAGAATTTCTGTTTTCTCATTCAGATACAGTTTAATAGAGTTTACTAAGATATTGATGCCCTCATTCAAGTTAAATTGCATCTATCTGTCAATTCCATTAACTTCATGAAAATTCTTGGAAGTGAAGTCCTGCTTTTTACGGGCATATGGAGAAATGTTTTGCACCCCTGCTAAAAGATAATGCTAATTTGAATTTCCATCAGACTTCTTTTTCAATGTGCTGCACTTCCATTAGCCTTCCCACCAACCTTGTAAGGTATGTATGCTGTATTATCTTCCCCAGAGGAGGCACTTGGGATCCAAATAACCCTGGTCTGAGATTTTCAGAGGAGCATAAAGGAATCAGGAGCACAATTTCACTTTGAAAAATACTGCAAATAGGGCTAGGCCAAAAGATTTTTGATAAATCTTTGCTTCAGTGGTTTGCAGGAGGCCTAACTGCAATGTGGTGTCAGGAATGGGAAATCCAGAAATTCACCCAAATGTGCACCCCAAATGTGCACCTCAGCCAAGGAACAAAATGTTCTGAAAATTTTTCTTGGAATCAGAACCACTCTTTTTTGGTTTTGTTTTTGTTTTTTTTTGTCTTTGAAAACTTCTGAGCTACCAGCACTCTACAACTAAAAGAAACATAATTTATGGTTTGAACTGCATCATAAGGGAGAAAAACAAACAAGAAAAAAACCAGAAAGAAATGGCTTGATGTTAGATTTGATTTTGCGTCACTGTATATTTTGAAATTAAATCTAAATTTATGCATAAACTGGATGGGGCACAGGAGACTTGATGTTCTGAATCTAAGTCTTGTAAAATTGCATGAGTCCTTCCCCCCCGCCCCAACCTTATGAAGACTTCTGCCTTTGAAAATGCTCTGCCACCAGCAGTCTTGAACTGAAGACCAAGCTGAGCACAGGTAAAGGCTGCTGTTAAATACTGCCTGTTGTGTTTTTGTTGGAAGCACAGAAAGCAGAACAAATGCCAGGCTCCTGCTTGTACAGGCTGGCTCTCTATTGTTTTGCATCTGTGTCTTAGAGAAGACTGTGTCCAGAAAGAATACACTGAAATTTCTTCCCTGTTTCTCCAGCTTATCTGCATTTCAGAAGAGTCCTCTTCTATCAGCAGAGCTTTAGAAGGTGTCTCAGCAAAAAACCTGGACAAGCCCCAAGTATTGACCTTGGTCCTAACCTACATGGTTCTCTAATCACTTGTTCCCATGAGGATGTAGGTATATTATCTCTTTTACAAGTGCAATATGTATTCCAACATTGTTAACCTCTGTGCATAGTGAAACAAAGGCTATGATAAATGCTGGTACACCGACAATAAAATTGCTTGTTTGTTGCAGATAAATCAGTCATGTGAAATGATTTAATTAATGTACAATTGCTCTAATGAAAGCAGATTTGAATTTACTGTGTGACTATTTTTAGCAAACAAATTGAATGTTAAACTTGAGTAAGGAAAAAAAAGCTGTGTTGCTATTTGGTTCTGTTTACAGGGTCAGACCCTCGTCTCTTAGCAGTGGCTGCAAATGGGTGAAGTGACACTCTGAACCCCTGGTGACATCCTGCACGTGACCAGCACCTGAAGTACGTCTGCTCCGTGGGCTGACTGCGGTGGGCGATTCCAGCCATTCCATCAGCCCCTCGCGGGACGCAGCTGAGATGTCCCAGCACCCAGGCTCGGATTCCTGCGGGGCTGCTGGAGCACAGCCACAGAGAGCAGCATTCACAGAGGCAGCTGTGTGCTCCGCTGTCGTGTGGTAGGCAAGGAGGTTATAACCACATCTCCTGTACCACAGAATCTGTGCCATGAGCTGCCATCTTCCAACTCTGCCTTCCCAACCCCCATTAGATTTAATGTACAGTGCAAAGAGAAGCTGGACTTGGTCCCACGTTAGAGGACCATGTTGCAACCTTCTCTCTGAGCATGAAACAGGATCCCTTAGGAATAATGGGATTAACTGAGGAGAAGTAGGGGCACTTAGCTTCTGGCACTATTAAATCTTGCAATCCTTATTTGAAATTTTGCACCACACATCTCAAGCTACTTTTTGCAGAGGCAGACAATAACTGTCATCTGTCTGGGATTTGTGCAGAACAATAACACTTGGTTTTTAACAGCGGATTATGGATATTCTATCCAGCTCATGCCTGCTGTAACTCTACTAACATCAAAGGGTTTGCACTAGGGATAAAGTTTGCACATTCAACTTTGTTGGCCAAATTCAAGTTGGGAAATTCAATGTTGTTGAACAAGATCAGTCATTAAAACACATAATGACTTATTGTCCTTTTGCTAATCGTCATTAAATGAGCTAAATGTCCTAAACTAGCCCTTGCTTTCTTGCAGGATGGATTCAATTTGGCTTAGGATGAGGCTCCAGATCTGTCACCCGTAGTCAATGTCCCAGCTGCCCTCACTCCATTGGATCCAGCAGAAGTATTCTGCTCAGCAGGAGAGCAGAGCTGGGCTAATGGGCCTTAGGGGCTCATTCCACAATTTTTTCATCTCCACTTAGGTTTTAGCCAGGTGCAGAATCCACTGCCTATTTCTTGATTAATCCAGTATCTGTTTTGTCACAGCTGAAAATAGCAAGAAGCCTATGGAGAGCTTTAAATAGTGGCAAGTCAGAGCAGGTAAGAGCTGTCATCTGCTGCAGATTGGGAGGTCAGACTGATGTATGTAATGCACCTACAGTGGAGTCAAGCAAGAGGTCCCTTTTCTCCAAAGTTAAGCAGCTTTCATAACTCCCACCAACAAGAAGGTGACAGGAAAGGGAGCCTAGCTTTTCATTTTCTCCGCTGAAGTGGAGGAAGGGAAATGACTTTGAGAGAGTCTGCCATTTCAAGATTTTAATGGGTGATTTTAACCCGCCTGTTTTAAACATGTTCAGAGGTCAATAGAAGGCAAAGCTCTCTACTTGGGAATCTTTCTCTCAGCACAGTGTTAGTTTAATAGTTTTCATGACATGCTTTCATCAACTTCTCTTTCCCTCCTCCTTCTGTTAGACTTTACAAAACCCTGCTGATTTACTTTAGGTTTAGCTGCACTCCAGAGAAATGCAAATTGCACAGGTGGCCATGCAAAGGGTCAAGACTGATATTCAAGGTGGTGTCCTTTGAGCTTGAGCATGACGGAGAAGGCCAGTACTTTTCCAACTCCAAGTTTTTCCTTGTAGGGAAGGGGACAGATTGTGCATCTGCTCACTCTTGTCTGAGCCCTCCCAAACAGCTCTATTACATGGGCAAAGAAACTGCTGGGCTGTGCTGAAGGAAAGGCAGTCAGGGAGGTAGGGATCATAAAATAATGCTTATGTGGCATGGCTGCAATAGTAGTGCATGTATTGTCTAATTTCTGCAACAAAAACAATGAAGGAAGTCAGGGTGTGATGCAGCCATTGACCACTGTGACAGGAACAGCTCCCAAGTAGGAGCAAGTAAGTGCACATCCCTCTGCTTCATTTTCCTCACACTCACACTTAAAACCTGAGTTTTAAGAAACTGCCTTAAAAACAAACTCCTTACATCACCAAAGATAATATTCTGTTCAGCTAAGGCAGGAATCTGGAATAAATCTGTCTATCCTGTTTTCTGGACTTGTGGTGTAAAGCACCAGATTTTTTTTTCAAGCATGATGGAAATAACAGTTATCTAATTCTAATGAGTATTTGATTCTTAGTTTTAAATATGTTTGTGCCTCATACAGTCTTAACTTTGACTTGTCCTCTTAGGTAAAAAGGATAATATATTTCCATTAAAGAAAAAAATTGATGTTGAATTTGCTTGTAATAGTTAAGCAGCAGTCTTAAACGACTTCTCAACCAAACAGTAGTACCTTGTCACATCCTGTATTTAATATGGACAGGCCTCTTGTCACCTGGTATATTTTTTTCCTGTTGTTCAATTTCACTGCTTATAATAAACACCACTTTTTTTTCTTCTTCCAAATGGTGTGAGTAACAATCCCCTCCCTGTCTCATCCCTGCACAGGTTATGGGTATTCAGCTGCTAAATTTCTGTACCTCAGGAAATTATGCTTCCAGAACATCTTGTTTATATATTTTCTAAACTGTTGCACTTCCCTCAAAATGATGAATGTCAGCAACAGCTGGACAGGGTATGATTAAATTTCACCTTGTCTCCATTCCCAGAACTCTACTTCCATATGGAGTTCAGTAAAGCAATATTAAAAGCATGGGAGTAGGGATAAATATGCCTTGAGCTGTAACTTGTTCTGCATTCATAACTTAGTATTTCAGCATGCATTTTGCAAAGCGCTAGTTTTGTTTGCTATTGTGGCTTCTAAATTCATCTGCTGCTTTCTGTCTTTTGTCAATTGATTTGGAACTTTGCTTTTACTCACACATGAACAGATTTTGGATCTTACCTTTCTCTGGAGCGCTGCCAATAATGACTTCAATTGCAAATAGCATAGGCTGTAATAAAAATGGGTGAAAATCCAAATTCCCCAAATGCAGCCCTAAGTTGCACAAGGACAAATATTTTCTAACAGAACCGAACAAGCCCTCCAAAGAGCATGAAGGTACACTGTTTGCAGTTACTGTGCCTCCCCTTCCTGGCTAGTATGGTGTGGATCAGATCTACTAATACATACGGTTAAGCTGGGTAGTTAGTACTTTAGGACCCTGACAGCAATTAAAGCTCACCATGATGCAAGCAAAACAGTTTGCTAAGTGTACAACTGTTTCTCTTATTAAATCACTTACTTTTGCATGGTATCTGTACATTTTTGTGGCACAGTGATGATTTGCTTTTGCAAAGGTTTGCCCTTAGTACTAATGATCTCCCATTGGCCCCAAGCCTCTGGTGTTGTATCTGGCATGTATTTAGTGAATCTGAGGATTTTGTGGGTCTTTCTATTTCAAAGTTATACTTTTACCAGCAACAGCATGACATTATTCCTGGCTGGTGGTGTTGCTTGATCTCCCTTCTACAGAATTGCTTTCTATCAAGCTCTTCCCTATTCTGTGTTTGTAGGACTTGCACAGATTGTAGCATTATAGTTGAATCTTCTTACTCAAATATGACACTTGCCCTTGTCTTTTATTTTAAATCCCATCACTAATTTGAAAAGATCAAATAATGTGCCTCCTCCCAGGTCAGTGTGTCCCTATAGGTAATAAATTACACTTGCTATTTCGTCTTTTGCTGATGAATAACACTAGCATAGGGAGAACCCCTTTAAAAGCCTGTTCGTGCATCCTTCCCTGTTTCAGGGAAACAGGAGAACTACCACTAGGAGTTCAGGAGGCAGGTAGGATGCTACTTCGGGTATCTCCGTTCTTACCTACATGCAGGTGGGTTGGTCTATGTCAAATAATATTTGATAACTTGCCCTGCTTGTCTACTATGCAGAAGATATCCAACATGCACATATGGTCTAGTTACCTCTTGGGGAATTCAGTGCTGCTCTGATGTACTGAGCAACTGGATAGAAGTGAATGCTGAGATCAAAGTTTGGGTTGTCCTCTGCTTCTACTCCATAGTAATCCACAGGCAAGTCGTTGTAGAACTTGGGCCCAGTGTTGATGCGAAATCTCCCGGCAGCGGCATTCACAACGTGGGAGATGCCCATGCGGCTCAGCTGTGCCTTGTCACGAGCGACGTACCTGGAAGAAAGACGGGAAATTACATTTGCCTGCTGCACTGCAACGCAGGGAAGGACATGCTGCTGATGGTGAGTTTGTTACAACTGCAGGAAGTGGTAGTGGCTATTTTTCCGACAGGTTGATCAGGTTCAAAGTGTCCATCAGAATGCTTAGAGACAGAAGTGACTTGTTAAGAAATTAACTTTTAGACTTCCCTCAGTTTTTTCCCCAAACACGTTTAGATGGTTCTCAACTGATGAAAGGTGGTGATGGAGATATTTCTGCACAAGCTAAGGGTTTTCTGATTTCAAGGACTTTCTCACCAAGTCACCTCTGCTGAGTATTCATCAGTTCAGAGGACTGACGCCATCTGGAAAAATCAGGAGAAAATGAGCTTGATCCTGTTTTACCCAGCTTTGCCATGACTGCCTGAAGTACCAATGCCAAAACTCCAGTGGGGTGTTGCAGTGTGTGACTCCTGCACTAATGCAGGAGGAGAAACCAGGAGGCAGGGGATATTCTTTTTAGTCATTTAGGATGCATTTTCTCTATGCTACAGCATCCTATGCACAGTTCAGTCTTGTTCAACACTTAGACCTGTTGTGAGAGGTCCCCAAATTAGCGCCTAGCACTCTGTTTTTAAATAAAGAGTGGAAGATTTGGGAGAAGAGTTGCAATAACCTTCAGCCCTTCCTGTCTCTTACAGGTCTCCCACGTAAAGGTTTGGCCAGACTTCATCCACGTGCCCTGTGGGGTGTGTGCGTGTGCAGAGCAGGCGCCGCAGCTCCTCCAGGGATGGTGTCCCAGTGCTGCTCCCACTGCTGGGCATCCAGCTTGAGGCACTTCTTATCCTAGGCCGCCGTAAGTCCTGGCTGCACAAGGAGTCCCAGGCCATCCTGAAAGGGGAGAGGAGACATTCACCACCAGCCAGAGATATTTCTGACAGGCCCCTTTCTTTCTCTTACTTTGTCAAAAAGTTGATTAAAACTTCATTATATTTTTAAAGATTATTTTCTTCACAGGAAATGGGGAAGTCCCTACCACTGTCTGGAATTCTAGATGCTATTATTAGCACAGTGAAAAAGCCCAGCCCTTGATATGCCAGCACTGCTTCTGCTTTCACATGGAAAGAGGTAATGCTATGGAAAATGTCTTGTGTAAATATATCTACTCAAAGGATGTAGAAACAAAGTATTAACATGGTATACTGAGGTTCTCCTTTAACCAAGTAACTAGGGCATCCTTATATATACTTAATCTGATTTGTCTCCTAATTTGCTCAACAAGCTTGATCTGGACTGAGTGGAATCAGTCATGCAAAATCTTATTCACTGGTTAGCTATTAATTGTCAACTTCAATGGGGAAAACTCTGTAAGGAGTAGTTTGGCTCTTTCCAATAGTATTTACTGGCCATACTGGTTGTCCTCATGATAAATGTTCATGTTAGAAAAATCTGGGTAAGTTACAGTGATTCCAGCTGAGCATTTATATGAGCATTGACTAATTTTATTATCAAGTTGTTCTAATTTGCATTCCTCTCCTCTCTGCTCCCTCCAAGAACTATCCCATTTCTGATCTTGAAGCAAGTACTTCAGTTACAAGGAGAAACACTTTTTTAAAGAATCACTTTATGTTTGGAATTACTCTGTTTCTATTTGGTACATTACTTTTGAAATAGTGGTTCCTCTACAGTATTAGCTGTAGATTTAAACTGTTGGGAGGATTTTTTAAGAGGGTAATAGAAATTACATTTTTCTCAGAGTTCTGTTCTAAGCAAATATTAAACTTCTTTTTTTTTCTGTGTTCTAAAAATGACCCAAACATCTGCATTACAGAGATAGTAGGTACTCTGTCAACTCATGAGCCTAAAAACAGAAACACCTGTCTAGGGCATTGGTGAAGTTGTAGTCAGTAAGTAAAAGTCTTGCTCTGGCATTGCTTGAAGCATGTCTTCTACATAAATGATTTGAGGGGTGGTTTGGGGTGGAACAGTCCAGGACAGCAAACCTGAAATCTTGCATCTTTCTGCTGAACATATCTGTCGTTTACAAACGGGTTGTATTTAAGTTCAAGCACCTTCATTGACTATTTCTTTTCAAACACCAACTGTGGTGAAATGTTCTCCTAGTTTCCCACCCAGGTATTTTCTCTAGCCCTAAGTTCACATTTTGGTGTAATTTTATTTTGTATGCACAAAGACCGAAAAGAGGATCTGAAAGCTAGCTCACTGTGGGAGCTCACTGCACCTTCATATTAATACAGTGCTTTGCTGTAGGGCAAATGGACCAGTTAATTCCCTGAAATATCCATAGAAAAGAAGGAGGGAAGTGTCAGGCCACAGAATGGTCCCTACAAGTCACCCTTCTGCCATGCACATGGGGTGATCTGCCTTGCCACCCAGGTGCCAAGTTGCTCTGTCATTTCAGTACACCTTCTCCTGCCACCTTCATGGTAGCTCTGGCCTCTTGGATACAGTAAGCTTTCACCAAGTGATGTTCCCAGAATGGTCTTGTATTGTTACAAGAGCATTACAAAGAGCTCCACTGTGGAATGTGCTCCCCTCCCAAATGTGCATATCTCTTCCAGTGTCAGCTTTTACTGTGAAAACTAAAGCAGATGTTCTTGCCCATTTTGGATGGCTTTATGCAAGAGGAGGCATGAAGGAATTCCCTACTGGAACAGGCATTTCCCACTGATTTTGATCGCTGCTTTGACACTGGCCACCCCAGCGTCCCCTGTGCCAGCTCTGCCTGGCTCCTGCTGGTGATCTTGGACACTCCTCTGGTCCCACACAGGAGCTCTGCAGCAGAAATGGGACTTGGATTTCCTGTGCCCCGACCACAGGGCCATCTGCCAGTTCATTAAGTACTTTCAAGAATAACAACCTCTTCCAATCCTTCCCACCTCATAATATCTGTAGCAAATGTTCCCCTTTTTTGATGTACCTAATTCCTTGCAGTGTGGCTGATGACCACTCTAGGGCACTTCTCACTCCCTGCAAAGTTGCTTTAAACTGTTTTGATTTTTTCTTATTCACTACTGCCTGTTATTCTTCTCTCTTGCCCTCTCCACTGTATAAATACTTTGACTTTCCTATTACCTCAGAGGACTGAAGGCTGCTGTCAGCCTTGCTTTCCTAAGCCTCACAGGAGCTGGGCAGATAACTGTGACATATAGTGCACCTAAGGAAAAGTGCTCCTTCAAAGACTGTTTAATTTTGTTTTGTTAGAATTGTTTCTAGAAGGGAACATAACTGCATAGGCTGGGCAAAAGGAGGTACTGTCTGCTACCTGGATATTTAAAGCTGTGAAATAACAGTCTTTATAAGATGGGACTGCTTCTTCAGAATTATCCTAAGATAACTCTCAGCTTGTGCTCATATAGATATTGTATTATAGATAAGAAATTTACTCCTGTTGAAACACAGATGTGAACTTCTGATGGTGTGTACAAAACTTATTTCATCTTCATTCTGGTCACATTTTTTTTAACTGGAGAATAGCATCAGTTTGTGTAAACTCTACATCCAAACTAAAGGAAGGACTGGAGTTGAAATTTCAAATGTGAAATAACTGCAACTAACAGGCTGCGAATGATTCAAAAGCAGAAAAGTCTCAGTAGGACTATTCAACTAATATGTTGAATAATGAATGCACTGAAAAAAGAGTAGCTTTCCATAGAAAATTTACAGACAGAAAAACAAGATCTTTTTTTTACTGAATTAATGACTACTCAGTTCTGGCATCAGTCTAAAATCTTAACTCACTAAATTTATAGATGCAGGTATCATTACTGAAATGCAATGTTTAAGGAAAACAATGCTATGATTAAAATGTTGTGTAATGTTTTATAAGGAACATGGATAAATTAAAAAAATTAGTGTGAAAGGAAAATTATTATATGTAATAATGTGATGTCTGTTCATTTAAAAATATGTTTTTTAATGATTCTTAGCTCAATTCCTCTATACTGACTTTTTGTAGTGGATCTGTTTCTAAGATGTGTATTGTATGAATTAGCAATACAATTTTAAAATGCTGGTTTCTGGATGATGATGACATGAAACATTCCTGATCTTTGCTCTACTGGAGTTGTATTATGGTAATTATTCAATCACATAGGAGAAGTTTTGCCATTATATTTATATTAATTTGGAATTGGCTGGTACTGCAACTGTAATTGTATCTGTGCTATGCAATAGAATTTCCTTAATTACAACTAGCAGGAGGATTGCAGTCAGAGGCCTATTGCAAGCAGGTCATTCTGATGATGCAGAGTGACCCAGAGTATGACACAGGCTGTTTGTGTTACCATCCCTGCCTGCACCTGTAGCCACCTCCCTGGATTTATGTGTGTTGGTGGCTTTGCTGCAGTTGGGTAAGGAGAACAGCCAGGTTAATGGTTCCTTATTTATCAACTATCCTAGAAAGAAAGTGGTCCTGTGAGAGGTCCTAGATACTTCATGACTTTTCTTTTAGGATTCCAGTCTGCCCAGCAGGGAATGCCCCTACAGACTGCATACACTGTGGATGCTTTGGCTGGGTTTCAATTAATTCAGTGACTACAGCTTTATCTGTAACATAATTGCTGCTATTCAGTGCCATGCTGGGGAGAGGGCCTTTAGAGACTTTAGGTTCCTTTACAGGTGTCTCAGTCCTCGGAAACATATGCCGCCTTTCATCCAATTTCACCAATTCCATGATATTTAATTAAACAACAAAATGAAAAGTCAGTGTAATTTGACAATTTGACATTACCTTGATACGCAATCAAGCTGAGAGGATGGTATGAAGGCTGAGATGAAGCAGCAGAAAATCCTGTAGCATGATGCTGTGGTAAGTCAGGAGGGAAAAACAACTCTTGTGTCCAGGATATTTAGTAGAAAGCCTTTACAACCTCTGCTTTAACTTGCACTTAGCAATGCCAAGATAAAGGAGGGATCTGCGTATGCTATAAGGATGTCAATGTACTCATTTCAATCAAGTCTCAAATATTTTAATCATCCCAGGGCCTATGTTGGCTTTTCTGTATGGGTAGAACTTAGCCATTTTCTTATTACATTAGTAAAAATATTTGAGTCTTTAAATCCTGAGAACAAAGTAGCCTCCATCCTGTGTTTTCTCAAGCTGCTATGTGCTATAACATTGCCATCCCAGTGAAGATATCAGTCTGGCTATACCTCAAACAGACTGATTTGTGGTGGTAAAAGACTAGGCTGAAGCTCAGGGCTTGGCCAAGCAGGTCATGTCAAGTTCATGCCTATCATGTATTCAAAAGCCGTAAACATTTCTCAGAAAGCCTATCCCCTGGAAAGGTTCCTCCAAGATAACGTATGTTTGAGAGAGGGTTTTGTGTTGCTACATCGCCACACAAATGACAAGTATTACTGTCATCATTCTTTCTTCCTTAGCGTTTAACCCAATAGTCTCACTGGAGTCATAATTTATCAATTGCTAGGAGCACTACGAGATATAGATGGTATGAATCAAACACAACAATGACTGAGGTAGGGCTGGCAGGACTTAAAAGCTGAGACACAGTGTCAAGGGAGGCACAAGGTATTTGAGTAGCCAACTGTTTGTAAGAAAATCTCTTCAGCAGCTGGAGGATGTAATCTGAACAGCACTTCCAAATTTAGTGGAGGCTTTCAGACCCATAAGTGTAACCAGCTATGCATTTAGGGCTAGGCACCCACTTGGTGGGAATTGGAAAAATCCATTAGGTGGACTTGCTCTTCACAGCTCACACAAGGCCTATGTTGAGGAGCAGACTAAATCTCTGTATTGGACAGCTTTGAGCAGCACAAGGCAAAAACATCTGATTTTTTTTTTCCTCTCAGTATTGCATTGGTGAACATTTTCTGTCCTAACTTTAGAGGAATTGTGATGTTTCCCCACTGTCCAAGTAAAATTTTCTCTGTGTGCCATCCAGGGAAATCAGCAGCTACATTTTTGATACAAAGCACTACTCAAATATAAGGAAGAAATTAATCAACCCATCCTGGTTCTCAAATATGCTGAATTTACCACAGTTTCCACTGATGTTATGGATTGCCAGGCCTCAGAAGCCTCAAAAATGTCTAATTTTTTCATAGCAAGTCTGTGGGCCAGGCTGCAGTTCTCAAACCTAATGGTCTTGACTGTTTCAGGATGTACATTAGCATGCAGGCCCCAAGGCAGGGTGGCCTCAAGAAGTTTTTTTTGTGACTGTAGTATAAAATATTCTCTTGTCATCAGCTGGTTAGTACATTTGTATTTACCAACCATGTGTGCAGTTCCTGACAGTGGCTAGACAGACTCAGCCATCCTTTGATGTGCAGCAATGTTGTACCAAGTGTGCAAAACCTGGCCACCTGCTGATTTTGCTAACTCTTCTGGGTCTTGAACGTATGTTTATTTTATTCTTTAGCCAGGGGAAACCAACTCTTTAGTGTTATTGCCCACACAGCAGCTTTGAGTGGATAAGAGAAGTGGAAAATATGAGCAGCAAAACTAATTTTCCCTGACCCATTCTTTCCTCATAAAATGCAAAACCATGGGTTGCTGTACCTAGTCGCATATTTGTAATATAAGTGGGATCCTAACCATGGATATGAGTCAGGACAGAGGCATGGACAGAATCTGTGCCAGGCAGAGGAATGTACATGGAGTATGCTTTAGAGAAACCATGGCTGATAGGTAGCACCACCACAAGTATTGCAGAGATAAGAGGTAGTTTATCTACCCCAAGGTCTTCTGCAACTTCTTCACCACTGAAGCTTGGGTATATTTTGTTTCTGAACTGGACTTTTTATTTACTAGTTACAAATGTTACATGCCCTTTTAATAGTGTGCATTGTAACTATTTAAAGCTGAGCATTAAGCAGGCCCAGGCACTGTTAACAATCTACATATTACGATATCTTTTTTTGTGTAACTGCTTGTTATAGCATCAGCTATTAAGAATTTATTACTGTGCATTTTAGGTAGTGCTTTACAGTCATTTAATTACAGCCATCCAGCAATTATTACATAAATCTGCATTGAGAGCAAGAACCCCAGTGTAAGGTGACCCAAAAGGCTTTTACCTGCCAAGACCAGAGTTTGGGCCTGCAGGTGGCAATGATGTCATTGCATATGCAGGGAAACAGAGAGTTTAAGGCTGTACAGGGAGCTGTGTTCCTCCCAGCACTAGGTGTTCATGAAGTCATCAGCTGGAGCAAGAGCACTGTAGAGCTCTAAGGACCTGAACTTGGCTCTTGGCAAGCAAGTAAAGCAAAGTCAGTTCCCTTCCAGCCCTAGGCCCAGCAAAGATGTAGCTTTTGGCTGTGAGCACAGTTCAGCTGCAACACTAGGCCCTCTGGAGCCCACTGGTACCTCTATTCTCAGCTGCCAAGTGCATCCTTACACTCATTAACCCAACCTGATCTGGTAGACCAGCAGGCACACTTCATATGACCCAAAGACAGTAGCTGGTCCAAAATGCATCTACCACATCTCCATGACTGCAGCACCATGCCCACATTTGACAGTCTCTCTAGCTCCCAGCCAGGCTACTGCTCCTACATCAAATATTATTGCTGGTGTCCTCTCCTGCAATGGACTTCAGCCATCAGACTTCACTGTCAGTTCTGACAGTCTCTAACTCCTTCCTCCATTCAATACTGACGTTTTTCACTATTTCTTGAGAAAACAAAAATCCTAATCTATAGCATTATAGCACTAAACAGTTCTTAAACATGCTATGAAACACTCTTGATATCACTATGCTTGCACTTGAAGACAAGCTTACCTAAAATTTAGTTGTTCTGTGTTAAGGCTGGCTCTTCTTCTGGGTTCAAGAATTTTTACATCACTGTTATCTCTCTTGCCTCCAGCAATAACATGTTGGGGGTGAAAACTGGTATTCTCTGAATTGGTAAGCTCCACTTTTCCTCCTAAAAGCACCCTCAGAAGCTTACTGAAAAGTTGAAGGATTAAACATTTCTGAAAGACAGGCTGGCAAGTTGATGCAGGTTGCTCTAAATCAGGAGCAACATGTGCCACTTTGATTTTCTCTTGGAGCTGCCAGTCGGAACCAGCTGGGTTGTCTGGCTGACAACCCATTTTTGGGTACAACTACTTCAAAGCCCTCACCTTCCCTGAACAATATAAATCCTAGCTGCTTTTCGTGGCTTGTAGCAATGCTTTACCGATATTTGCAGCCTGCAATTGCAGGGAGCGTGTGTTGCTCTTGTTACTGGATGATGTTAGTACAGCATGACCCTGGGGAGAGGTACAAGCTTGGATTTATTCACAGATGGCCTGAAATGTGCTGAGTCTGTTCTCTGACGCAGACCTGGTGGCCTGGAGGCTCACCTTTGTGATGGACTTCAGCCTCACACTGTCACTGTGTGGGAGACAGAGCCTGTTCATGCTGTAGCACAAGCACATTCTCTGCTCTATCTCCATGGCTGTTTGGGCTGAAACTGTGGCTACTGCACAGCCCTCTTTCGTATACAGTCTGCCATGTAAGGGGTGTTGATCTGGACAGCACACGTCCAACTGAACACAACATGAGAGAGCCAGGTGGGTTGCTGGGCGTGCTGCATCGACCTTGCTCAAAGCAGGACAAAGTGTCACTTGGGTGTTGCTTCCAGTCTCTCAGCCATGGTTTCATTCTTCAGATTTACTCCATGGTGCATATTCTTAATCTAGCCTCATCTAATTTTCCCAGGACACTTTCTAAATGACCTGAAGTCATGTCTATTTCTTGCTTTGGCAAGGTTTAGAGGCCAAGGATTTCCTGTGCTGTGCCTTGCACAAAACCCCAGTTGGAATGCAGTCCCTTAGGTCAGTATCCTGTGGCCCAAGAGAGTTTAGCAGCCCACATCTGAAGGTGAATGAGGCTGCTGTTAACAATAACTAATACAGCAGTGTCCTCCAGCCCAGAACTAAAAACATCAGGCTTCAGAATTCAAAGAATCCCATTACAAATGAATGGTTTCTGCCCCAAGGATCTAACCAAAAGGATGGCACAATGCAAAGCCCTTCTCCCCTGTGACTAGCTCTGGTATGTTCTTCTATCTTAAAAACAATATATTGCTGCTTTTTCTTTTCTTTTTTTTTTTTTCTCATGTCTCTTCTGTTTGAGGGCATTAGAAGTTTCACTGCTCTTTGTTCTTGTCCTGTGGTCTCTACCAGCACCACAAAGACAGCTCTATGCTACCCAACTTAGAGGAGACAGCAGACACTTATCCCCTACCCTTGGCATAAGCAGGAGGGTTGAGTAACCTGCTAGGAAGTAAGACAGGAAACAGCAGGAGGTAGGCAGCCAAGATTCCCTGGTGTTTCTTGGGCACTGGAATGCCTTTCATACATGGTATTACACTGATCCTGTGAGGAACAGTGCTGTTCCCACTACACAGGTGGAGATGGTAGAGTTAAGCTTGATGATTTTTCTAGATCTCTCCACAAGGCTGAGCTGAAGGCAGCCGAGGGGCAAAGTGCTGCCAAACACTGATAGTGATAGTTGGACCTGAGTAAAGAGTTGCCCTTGGGTTTAATGTGGGTCAAAAGCTTTTCCTCACCACTAGTGAGCAAAAGGCAGCTTATAATAGGAGGTGAGTAACCATCTAGGTTGGACTTCCATGCTCTTGGGAACAAGGATTTTAGCAATGCTTTGGCAGATATTTACTTCAATGATCAAAAAAAATTTCAGAACACATAAAATCAAACCAAGGACAAGAAACCCTTTTATCACTGTGCTCCTGAGACCCTTCTTTCTGTGCTTGAAAAGTCCTTTTTTTACAGTTATTTAAAAAAAAATAATAGTATGATCTCTTATTAAATGCAGTGACACTATGGCTTTAAACCAACTGTGCTGTCTAATTGTTTCTTTATCTTTCTCACACCCCAGTCTCTCTGGTCTGAGACTTGCTAGCAATTTGATAGCCATGGCAGGACGTGGAGAGGTCTGGAAGGTTAGTTCCAGTAGCCTGTATTTTGCACCAGTGTCTTCTGGCAGAAGGATAAACCACAGACAGAGCTGATTGCAAGTTCCTGTGGCCCAGGTTTCTGGCTACAAAACTGGGAAGGATAAACACCTTCTTAAGCACTGCAAGACAGAAACAGAACAACAGAAAGGAATGGAAATCCTCTCATAATGCAATGGCTAGAAGCAATCCAGCTGGTTTGTTTTATTCCCACCATGAGAACTATGGTCAGTCCCAGTGCAAGCTTGGCCACCTGTCAGATCAAGTTTGTGAACTCAGGCTTATAGGAATTTGACACGCTCTTGTCTTGGAGCATGCTGGTATGATCAATGCAAATTTCTCCTACAGCAGTGACACAATGTGTATGCTACCCATGCAGTCGCAGATGCCCCTCATAAATCATTAAAATAGCAGGTAGTTCTAATCAGATCCTTTCAGTTATAACGTAATACACTATTTGAGAACTTAAACCAGTAAATCAAGTTAGTACAGAGGTCAGAATCAGACTGAACACAGCTGTGCCTTGCTTGTGTATGTGTGTATAGTCTAAGAGATGCAAGGGAAAGAGATGAAATCCCAACTCAGCTAAGCAAATTGCTTTCTTCTCATTGTAAAATCTTGCTACTAAGTCTGTGGAGGGGCAAAAATAGAAATTCATCATATTCTGTAGCAGAGCTCATTTGAGGTCTAGAATTTCCCAGCAACTATGTTAGCTCTTGGGATTATAGGTATTTCTGATCATTTGTCCTCCAGGTTAACTCTTACCATTTTTCTAAAACAAACTAGCAGTTAAAAATATGTCCCCCAAATGTAATAGATCACCTGCTACAAAACCAGAACATATTTTCTTCTATAGTATACAAAACAGGTAACTTCTAACATTAAAAAAAAAAAATCAAATACTATTAGAAGGCAGCTGTTGTGGTTGCACTCTTCAGTTCAACCTGGGACACAACAGGAGCCTTTGTGAAGGGGAGGCTGAAGTGCCCAAGTGCTGGGAACCCCTAATTTTGTGTGCTGGGGTGCTACTGCATAGACCCAAATAATCGATGCTTTCTTTTCCATAGGGAAAAGGTGAGGGCCATCTGAATTTTTTGAGTGTTATCTGACTCAGAGGACAACATGGTATGGGGTATGGCCAAGCTCCACGGCCAGCAAGTAGTTTGGCCACCATAAATGATACCTGTCAAAGAATAATACTGAAGGCTAGCTTCCCCATTTATAATGTATTTGCATGTACATTTTGTTTCTTATGTTATACTTAAAAGAGACAGTAATTGTTTCTTCCCTCATGGCAAAGACAGTCTGGAGCAGAGGATCCTGCTCTGCTTAGGCTGCGTCATTCTCAGTACTGCTGAGTACTTCCTCCTGTTTACTTTGTACTTTTCCCCTAAACCTCTCTGTCCTAAATTGGACGGAGTGTTTTTAAAGCCCATACAGCAGAGTAACTTGGCATCTGAGTTGTACCTATGGAGCCGTATTTCTCTAATGGTCTGCAGGGAAGGCTCTCAGAGGCCCCAGTTGTGGCAGCCTCCCTTCAGTCACAAACATCATCAGAACAGGACTTTGCTCTAATCCTGTGAAAGATTGTTATTCTGGGCACAGGCTTAGCTTTTGGGAGGCGCAACTTGAATGAACTCTTGGGGTTCATGCTGGCAACTCCTGAGCTGAAACACCTGGTGATGCAAACCACTAATGGTGATGCAAACCAGTGATCCAGAAAGTCACCATAAACCAGTGAACAAAGTCTCCATGAGTCACTGGCAGTAAATAAAAGAACTAGCAAAAACCAAGGCAGTAAGTAACAGGTGGGGAACGGAGTGAAACTTGGCCTATTTGAAAGATGCACTAACAGCTCCAAACTGGGTGCATGTATGGAGCAAGAAGGATTAATATTGTGTTGTATTTCTAATTAACCTCAAGCAACTCTGAATTTTTCTCAAACTTGGTGGTGAAATAGTTGAAACATAGAAGGAGAAACAATGATCACTTTCATTAGAGCTGCAGCACAGCTTGGTGTGGGAACTTAAAGAAGATTTGTTGGTCAACAACAACCTCCCAACTCGCTTAACATGCTCTCCATTTGATTTGCTCTGCTATTGCAAATGTGAATCCCCAAAGTCAGACTCAGCTTTCATGGCTCTTGTAGTCTCTGCAGTGTCAGCAGGAAGCACAAACCAAAGACTTAGAGCCTTGAGTTGAGAAATGTATATTTCTCTTAAAGAAACCCAAACCCAGGTGACATTTTTGGGAGAGAGGAAACAGGAAATGCAGTCCCTTTGGGGGCAGGGGGTTTTCACAAAACTCAGATACTTGGGCCACATTTCTCGTCTCCTCCCTTTCTTCTCCACAAAGGGCTTGTAGCATTTTTAGACAAACTTGGATCCACTGTATGTTGTTGAGAGAACCTGCTGGGAAATTAGGTGACTCCTGCACTCCAGGGCAGAGGAAATGTGTGTTTCTGCTTTGTGTTTTTAGGAAAGTAGGAAGATGAAATTCAAAATAAAACACAACAGATGGGAATCTCACAGAGACAGACACTGGGAAATGTTTAGACAAGCTTTGTTCCCAGTTCTTGAGCTCAGAATTTAACCACTAAGCTGCAGAGAGACTTCAGAAAGACAATGAAATGCATTTTGGCTTCAAATACAGCTCCTCCAGATTCCAATGAGAGCTGTGCACGTGAATCTGAAGGCAGAGTATAGCCAGCAGTATGGGGAATAGATGTAATATGAGAAACTCTTATGCTATATTATTATAGTCTGAATTGCTTCCATCATTTTGGGTTAAGTAATTCCCCACTACCCATCTCTAAAGTGCAAACAGTACAGCCTTGATGTGCCCCAGGGAAAGGAAGCAAACCAGCCTTTGAATCTCTACCCAACCTTGCTGCTCATATTTTGCTTTCAGTGAGTAAGTGTTCAAATCCTTTAATACTTCATTCCCATAAAAATATATTTACCAGGGGTTTTTGTGGCAACAGTGAGGCTGTGTTTATTATTTTAGGAACACCACATGACTGGCTTTAGAGAAAAGACAAGGCAGGAGCATGGAGTGCTGCAAATCTATAAGAGAACAGCATGTTTTCCACCTGTTGAGGCAGCAACCACAATAACAGATGCACATAATAATTACCTGAACCTCAAAGGCAGCACCAAATCCTGCACCTTCTGCTCCCCACCTAGCAGACAGCTTGGTAACAGAATTACAAAAGAGGAGCATTGAGACAGAGTACGTAGGGCTTTGTGAAGAATGAAAAAGCAGCTCTTATTAAAAAGAAACAGGAAGGTGGAAGATGAGAAGGAAAGATCTGAGGCACCATGATGCTAAAAGAAGAGTGGAGCTAAGGAACTCCAGGAGTGTACCTTTTTTTTAGAGTGGCAGTCAGGTTTTTGCTAATACCATTTCCAAAGCTGCTTTCATTTGTACTCTCAACATTAAGAGATAATTTCTACTGATAAATAGGTGCCCCACACACCTAGTGGGGAGCAGAGATGGATGGTTCTACAGTGGCAAGAGGATAAGGGCCTCATCTCAAGTGACACCATGAATGACCATGACTGTGCCAGCAACGTGTTCCTATTCCTCTCTTTGCTGCCTGGCACTGGGATTGTGCTGGAGCTACACTTACCCTTTTGTTTGCAAGTGCCCCAGAGCACCTGGTGTAAGAAGGGCAGGGGACAGTATGGGGAGAAAGGATGCATGGCAGGCAAAACGTTTTTGGTCTTTCTTGCTTAAGTGTTGAGGCTTGTAAGGGTCTCTTTCTCCTCTTCCTCTGACTACTAAAAGGAAAGTGGTGACATTTGGCTGGGTGAGGAGGACTTGGCCTCTGGAGTGATTTGTACCATGGTAGTTCCTTGTTGCACAAAGGAACAGATCCTTCCTAGAAAGGATTTGTAGGGGAAATGATCTCAGGCCCCATTTAATCTTGACAGAAGAAGATGATGAGAAGCCTGTGTGCTGAGTTGGCATTTTCATTTGAATTCCTATGGTGTTGAAGGCAGCACTATAAATAGCCACACTATCCTTTTTACCCTGGTACAATTCTGTCTCCAGCTCCCCATACAGACAGCAAGTCTGCTGGTAGGTATTTAGCAGGAATTAATTTAACCTATTCTTCTCTCTTCCTTTTACTCCAATCCTCACAATGGCTTCCACAGCCATACAAGCATATTTCCTCAATAAAAGTTTTCTGAAGAAGACTGCTGATATTAAAAATCCCATTTCTGTCTGAAAATTCGATCCTAGTTATAAATAATCCATAAATATCCCAAACTATAAAGGGTTAGTATTAAAAAAAAAGGAAACACCTCCCCCCACCCCCAAACTTCTTACTCTTTAATTTTGTTTCTCCCAGGTTTTGTTTTTGAACTGCACAGCATTTTATTCATAGTCTGTTTCACATTTTCTCCAGTGTAACTGGCTGGACAGTCTCTCCCTTCCCAGGATCGATTTATGAACATCAGCTGAGAGGAAGGAAACCGAGATCCAGTGTTTCACAGCTATTATCTTAAAGATAGATCTGTAAGAAATTTAAATACACGCCAGATCGGTATTTAAATAAAATGGGTTTGGTTTTTTAAGCATCTTTTTCAGTGAGAGATCCTCAGCCTGTAAGTCCAGCTGGAAAGCAAACTCGAATTTCACAAATATTGGAGTTCCTGAGTGCAAGGGCCCAGCCGCTGCTCTGGCCTGGCCCTGCCGGGGGCTCGCTGCTGGCGGAGCTGGCTGTGGGGGGCTTACACCGCTCGGTGCCGGTGCTCACCTCACTGGGGGTGCTTTGTAAACAAGCTTAAAGGTACTTGCCTGGTAGTCGAAGCTCCCGCGCTGCGGTGTCTTGGATTACCTTTGTTTGAATAATACCACTCACTTTCCTCCTAGCGTGCCACCTGCACAACAAATTTCTAGCCTCTCCGGGTGTTCAGTTTATTCAAAGCCTATTTTTAATTCTGTTAACTGCAACCCGTACTTCCCTACCCTCTTTGGAGCTGCAGCAGCCGGGGTGAGGCAGCTGCGGGGGCTGAGCTGTGGAGGAGGCCGGTGCTCAGGCGGTGCCAGCGGCTGTGACCGGCCGGGGGCGCGGCCGGGACATGGAGCCTGAGGGCTGCCCCGCCAGCGGGGGGTGCCACGGCTGCTCCTTGGGGGCAGCTGCGGCTCAGCCCAGCTGTGGGCCGTGAGGGGATGGCTGGGCTTAGCCCGTGTAGGGGGCAGCCGGGTCCGTCCCTGCTGTGCCCTAGCCCGCCAGGCGGCGCGGGCCGCCCGCGGCGAGACAGGGCAAGCGCGTTCCCGAGCACAGCCCCCGCATCGTCTGCCCCGGTTCCCTCGGGGTTTGACCCGAATTCGGAACAAAGCCGCCAAGGCGGGTGCGGGGCTCGGGGCCGGGTGGCATCGCCCGCCGCGACCCTGCCGGGACCCTCCAGGGACCCTCCAGACCGGCCGGGGGCGCCGCCCGCGCCGGGCCGACGGCGCCACCTGGCGGCCGCAGCCGGAGCCGCGGGATGGGATGCGGAGTGGGATGCGGAGAGCGCCTTTGGGAGAAAAACCGCCCGCGAGACATCGCAACCTGAAAAGTTGTATTCTGTGTGTTACTTTGCTGTGTTTACAGTATTTTTACCATCAGAGTAAGCGCTAGATTTCCAGTTGTACAATCAGTGTTTTAAAAGCGTGGTAAGTTTTTATCCTGTGATATGTGTTTAATGTGCACGTGTTCCAGTACCCCTACTGACTCCTCAGCTCTGCCCTTTGCTCCAGCCCGAAAATGGCTGGTTGACCTCGCTCCTGCTTTCTAGAGGAGGAAGGATAAGAAAACGTCGTTCTGCTTGAGGCTGGGGGCATCTCTACAGACAGATGCACTGGGGGGGTTTCCCTGACTTGTTCTGTAAGTTTGAATCACTTTGTTAGATTTAATTGGTAATGGAAACATGCATATTAAGTTTTGATTTGGGTCTGAAGCATACTTTTAATTTGGCTATTCCTACTTGCTGTGGTTTTGTTGCCTTTGCAGAGCAGCCCTAGAGCTCATGAGGAGGTTTCCTTCTTCAGGGAACTAAAGCAAAGAAGTGTTCCAGTACTGCTCTAGTGCTGCTCAGGGATGTCCCGTCTACAGGGTTAGTCCAAAGTAAAACCCCCCGAGACATCCTTGGTATGATGGTCAGATCCTCAGTGCCAAATACTCTGCTTTGTGCTCTGACTCCTGTAGTCTGGCCCACAGAGCAGATGTAGGTATCACCTAAGAGCATTATAAAAGGTGCTGAGTTTTCTGTCCTGAAGGCAGAAATTAACCTTGTAGACAATACTGGAAATGGCAAGGAATGTATTCCCTTGTTGCTGAGCTGTATTTGAGTAGCCAGCTCACATAGTGGGGAGTATTCATGCCTCTGCATTCCTGAGTTTGGTACTAGGAATACAAACTGCCATCCCCAGCTGGCTTTGGAGCTGGCTTTGTGCTGCAAATGCTTGTCCTCTGGGAACGAAAAGCCAGATGTGCTTCACATAGTTTCCAGGCAGCACTGATCCATCAGATGACAGTAGCTATTGAGTGCTCTTATGGTGGCCCAGAGACACAAAGATGAAAGCCTGATGCCTGTCAACACCTCCCTTGCCATTCCTGTGTGTCTTCAGTTTTCACTTCAGTCCACGTCACAAAAGCAAATGCCACAGAATATGATGTTGCAATGTTAATAACCTTTTATTTTTGAGAAAGAAAATCCCAAGTTTTATAATTTTGAACTGCCAGACAAATTTGGGATACATTGAACTTTGTCAAATATTTTCCTGCACCAGCCTTAGCTGGGAACCCACCTTCTTCTTTAGAAGCATTTTCTGCAGCATTTCCTGGATGATTTTTAGTATGGAAGATGAACAATATTTGAATGCCCTCTCAAGGAAATGTATTTTCTTGGAGGAAAAAAGCTCTGATGAACAGCCAAAAGGAAAAGCCTGTGGAGATACCTGGAATAATTTCTTTGAGCGGCTTATGTTGTTCCCAGCTGCTCTGCCTGTAAACAGCCTCTTACCCCAGCTCAGGAGCTCCACCAATTGTAAAAGCAAGACCTAACCAGTGCCAGATTCAAGTCTCAAAATACAAACCCTCTGAGATACAGGGAGCAAAGGGGTGGGGGGTGGGTTCATAAGAAAACTTCTAAGCATTACTGTAGCATAAATAATATGGCATCTTTCACCTCAAATAGCCTAACACTTCATAAAGTGATATGAGCTTCACTAGTTGCTGGAACACAGCTATTTCTGAAGTAGAACCTGATCTCTTTCTCTTTTTTCTTTCTTTTTCTTTTTTTTTTTCTTTTAAACTAGCAGACAGCAATGTTTTAAGGTGGAGAGTGAAGGATAGAGTATACAACCAATCATAAATATAAATCTAGGAAGGCTTTGCAAAATGGAAAGATCAAGCAAAATCTACTTTTATTAATAACATGCGTCCTGGTGTCTCATAAACTTGTGTCCTAAATTTATAAATGCAGTTCATCTAGAAGAGATACAGGCCAACTCAAACAAGATTTTGTCCTCTTTCTTTCAGCAATGTTCTCTTACAGGCCTTTGGTAGCAGATGCTCTGGTTCCTTTCCTCTCTTCATTCAGTTTAATGTCCAAGTCTCGGAGCTGGCTGAGGAACCCCGAATTTGGGCAGATGTTTCTGTGAGCACTTACTGTCTTCAGAGCATCCACAAGTGTCATGTTTTCATGGATCATTAAAAAGGCAAGCACTAAAGTTGCTGAGCGGCTCACTCCCATGGCACAATGAACAAACACCTTACCTGCACAAACAAAAAGGCACAGCAAGGTGAGTGTGCTTTAGCATTTCTAAAGTGGAAAAGACAAATGGAGGAGAAAAAAAATAGTTGAAACAAGTTAAGAAAGCAATGGTGACAATTAGTGGATCTTCATGCTTTCACGAAGATCACCTCTCAGACAAGGTGGTATTTCATACTAACCTCCTGCATCTAATTTCGGCCTAAGATTGAAATAGTTGAAATTTTCTGTGGAAGGAGAAGCTTTCTGTGACTAAACTTGTCAGTACAGTAGAGTTTTCAGTGGAAAAAAACAAGTTTTGGCAGAAAACTTTGGCCCGACCCTGACTGTGATCACTGGCAAGTCCCACAAACTCTGTGGGATAGTCTGCCTGTAAAAATGGAGTTGTAATTTACTGTATCTCAGCAGCCCAGTGTGAGCTATAACTGAGGATTTAATAAAGCACTCCAGTGAAAGCAGCAGATCCTGCAGCCAGTCAGAGTCAGAGCAAACTCTGGAACAAATGGAAATTATGATAACCAGGCCATAATCCAAACTCTGCTGACAAAAATTCAGCAGGCTGCAGGTCAGGCTCGTAGTTTTTGACTTAGTTCATTAACTTCTGCTGCTTCTCTAGTTTAATAGACAGGCTGAATAAAACTCCAATTCTGTGAAGTACTTGAGCGTGTGAAGCATTCAAAGCCAGCACCAAAGTGCTGCTGCTCCCACAGGGAGCTGGAGCAGCATGCAGGGCAGGATCCCCAGCTGGAGCCCCTGTCATTGTGCGAGGGGTGGGAGGGATGTGTGGAAGCCCTCAGATCCTGCTGATGCCTACAAGATGGGCCCATGGGACAGCATCTGCAGTGCCATAACCTCTGCCCTTCCCTCTACACTCTGGTCCCAGAGCTTGCCCTTCTTTCCACCATGCTGGGCTGGGGGCAGCCAGTCTTCCACAACTGCTGGGCACCTGGCACAGCCACCTTCCCTGCAGCACATGGCAAAGGCACCCTTCTCCATCCTCTGCTCAGTGGTTCTGCATGTGCTGCCTTGAACCATATGCTGATTCTGAGCTCTGTTGGTGCCTGTTACCGCAATGAAAAGTCATTTGGCTTGTGTTGAAATTTCCTCCCAAAGCTTATCTTTGCTTCTCTCTTACCTCCTGAAGAGTTTAAGGCCTTGCCTATGAAATTGGCAGCATCATAGAAGAAGATACTTAAATTGAAGGAAGGATCATCAAATGCTTCTACTCCATAGTACTCTATTTGCAGATCTGCATAATATTTGGCTCCCGTGTTGATGCTATATGGTCCATCTGCTGCATTAAGGATGTGAGTAATGTTGAGGCTTTGAAGTGTAGTTTTGCTCCTAGCAGCCCACCTGTTGAAAGACATGAAGGGCACATTGGCAACACGCCTAACATTCTGCAAAAATAGCATGGTTTAAAGTTAGTGCCTGCTCCCACTATGGAAGGATGCAGGAACTGCATCCTGCTTACAGAGGAGCAAATTTCAAGAAGCACATAGTGCTTTGTGCATGAAAAATGTGATATGGAGGTGTGGAGAGCAGCAGGAGCACAGACTTGCCAGTGGGATACCATCAGTTAAGCAAATGCCTCCCAGCAGTTAATCCCTGGGAACATGGCTTACTGTATGAAGTGGTCAAGATTTTCCCTAAATATTTGTTTAGGAAATTTTAGAGCTAATCTCTCATTGATAGTGTGCCTGGTCTCAAGAATGAGAACTCGCACAGATGCAGCAGCACCTTGTTCCTGTTTTGGACATGGAGTGGATGCATTGTGTTCACCAGCTAGGTGAACTCCACTTCCCACCATAAACCAGGGCTATAGGCATTCTACAAAATTCTGCACCTTAACTGATATATTCATGAGGAGGAGGATCTGGGAAAAATGAGCTAACGATCTAGGTAATCTGCAGTAATCCAATTGGAAGGAAATAGCAATAAATATTATTGGTCACAAGAATAAGGTATTTGCATGAAAATTCCTGTTTGATATTTTCAGTTTTATCATCTTTGGAAGAAAGCTTGGATTTAAAATGTCAAGGTCACTATTGTACAATTCATTTGAGTCTTCCTCCTTCTGGGTCTTAATCTTGCTACCCCTATTTGAGTGTTAGGGCTACTGGCCTCCTGTCTGCTGCCTTAGAGCACAGTTTCTAGGCAATGCATCTCAGAATTGACATCAATTTGGCATATGTTCTTTGAGGACTTTAGTCTAGAATACAAATAATTTTTACCCTGCCAAATCTATGGTGGCTCTAAGAATATTAAAAACCAAGCCAGACATGCTATGAGTAAGACACCATTTTGCATGTCATGTTTTTCTTGACATCCAAGCTCTTTACATCATCAGTTTTGGAAGCCTGTATCACAAAAACATTCCTGAAGGCCCAAAAGCTGCTCCCCAGTGTACCACACCCTTTCCTCCTCCTCCTCCCAAGGACTGATAACAGCTTAACAGCAGGACCATATGTTCTTACGCATCTCCCAGGTAGATATTTGGCCAGACTTGGTCCACATGATTATCAGAGCCTCCTTTGAGCCACAGGAGCTGCTGGAGATCTGAGAGTGCCGGTGTTTCATAGGAAGTGCTGCTAGTCAGAGATGAAGCGTCTCCGGTGTGCGGCATCTTGCTGCTCCCTTGCATGCACTCGGGCTGTATCAGAGACAGCTTTTCTGAAATGAATTGAAAGGAAATTTTCATACAGAAATACTATTCCCTAGAAAGTAGACCTGTTCATTACCCTCCAAATAGGATTACATTATTAGAACTAGTCTGTGCAGCAGGGCCTGCAGGTGTTGCTAAAAGCATCCAGAGAGCAGGACTGACCCAGGGGTAGGACTCTGCAGGCATGTAATTTCTCCCCTGAGAAAGCAGCATAAGATAATGTGATTTAATTTCTTGTCAAGTAACACTATTGGTAAAGAACATCTGCACCACTTGAATGCAGACTGGATGAACCTTGTAGGCACAGGTATCATTTGCCTTTTTGTTGAAGAGCTACCGGAGTATTTGTGTACACTTGATTCTGATTAGTTAAAACCAGAAGTTTTTGAATGGATCATTGAACTGACATACTTACAAAGCTTCTAGGGCCAAGGTTAAAATCTTAAGATGTGTATGTGTATACACATATAAACAGTGTGTACATACAATTTTATCTCATTTATAGTGATGTATTTAAACACACCTACACGCATACATACATGTATACATAGAAAAGGATTTTCACATGCATATATAAACATATATATATATGTATATCTGTATGTATAGAAAGAGAAATTGAGAGGATTTGAACTAGTTTTTTCTCTCTCAGTTGAATATCCCTGGACACTTTGCTATACTGGTATTCTTGCGCCTGTCTGTGTCAATATCTCCTCTGGGAGCTGTTCCACTTTGCATAAATAATGTGATATCTACTTCCCTCCAGAGAGGGGCCATTTCTCTTGTCTGAGGGGCAGGGTACTTACCCAGGATGTGAGAATAAAAAGTATTTTTGAAATTATAAACCTAAAAGTTCTGGCATTGTTGTTCTGTTGAGAATCCCATCTAGGGCTCCCTCATAGGTCTGTGAGATCACAGATCTGTGAACCCTCACAAATCATGCTCTGGAATATGGGCAATGCTTTTGCAATGCTGTTTGCTCGTTTACACCCAGCAAGCCCAGGCCAGATGGTTCAGCTGGAAGCAAAGCTCAGTCAGGAGCAAGATACCTAAGCAGTCCCTTCTCTGAGACTTTAGGAACATTTCTGCTGCCTGGATCTCATTATCCTAAATTGCTGGTTTTGCCCCCTGAAAATATTCATGAGCTTTGTTTGGTTGCTTGTTCTCACTAGAGTCATAATCAATGTGGAAGGCACGCTAGAACTCTTCCCAAAGTAGGGTAAATGGTGTTTATGCTGATATGGCATCAGCTTTCACGCTAATGCCTGAATGCCTAAATCTAAAGTTTGGGTTTATTTTCTCAGTAATTTTAGAAAAGAAGTGCAGATGGGACCTTCAGAAGTCATCTGGTCTGTCTGTCTGCCCCACAGCTGCAGAAGCCATATAGATGTTGCTCCTAAAACAACAACTTTGTCCGTGTACATTATTTTAACAGTGTAAGGTGATTTGGGGAATAAGCAGAAAAGAAGGGAGAATATATTTTTGCTTACAGAAAATAAAGTGGAATTGATGGGAGACATATTACATATTACATAGATACAATATTACATATTTCTGTGACCTTAGTCTAAATTTGCTTCCTTTTCCCCTTCCTCCCTCCTCCTCCCCACAAATGTTAAGTGCAGTTATAGCTTTTTGTATGTTCCAATAAGAAAGAGGTCTCCCTAGGGTAACTACTTAATAAGCAAGATATGAAAAGCACAATAAAAATGATGGGAGATGTAGAAAAAAAAAAAAGACTGGTTTTACTTTTAATGAGGGAGGAAAAGAACTGCAGGGAAGTAGAGAGAAATATAGAGATAAAAGCCTATGATTTTTTCAGGGCAGATAATATAAGATCAAGAGCTTTGGTAAAGGAGTATGTTGTGCAATCCCAGCCCAGATTAACATGAAGAATAGCACAGAAACAGATACTGTGCATTGCCCTACAAGTTTTACTGCCTTGTGAAAGTCATGCACTATGCTCAAGAGCTACTGCCAGCATCTTCATGATGACCTGTTTGTACTTTCACTGACACAGAACGTTAAGCTGAAGCAGTAAAAGAAAATCAAGAATAAGATAATACAGCTTCTATATCAGGAGATTCATAAGACCACAGGCTCATTTTCGAGGAGCATGGCTGACTCTGACTTGCTGCAAATGCTTAAGGGCTGAAGTTGTGGAGCCAAACTGGATATGGATACCAAACTTTCACTTCTCCTAGACCCTGCTGCTTTAAACTTCTATTGTAGCCTCTCAGTTAGTTAGAGTAATGGAGATGATGAGCAAAGAGAATTAGATTGTGTAGCCTCTTGTTCAAGACCTGACTTTGAGGAGGTTCTCCCAGAATAACTTTGGTGCCAGTGACATTTCACAGGTGACCCTGGCCTTTGCAGCCAGGAAAATGCTTTCCAACACAGGTCCCTTTCATAGAGCAATCCTCTTTCCAAGAAGTGTGCCAACATTGTTTTATTCACATGCCTTATGTCAGACAAGTGAGCTCCTTGTGTCAACACAGGCACGGCTCCTCCCAAGAACACTGCTTCCGCCTGCACTGCACTGGCCTTGAAATTGGATTGCTCTGCAGGGCCTTCAGGGTAAGCTTGGAAATAGCTATATCAGATGATTGGACTAATGAGGAAAGCAATATGAATTTTTTAATTGAAGGCCAGGGACTTTGGTGAAGGTTTCCCCCCACCTTCTACTTTAAGATACTGCAGAGGTAGCAAAAGTGCTGCCACTGATTACACTTGTCTAAGCTTCTCCGTCAGGGTGGCTCGCAGAAGCTGCTCTAGTTGGAAACTGTCAGTGACAGCAGGAGGGCAGGAATCCCTGTACCTGAGGGAAAAATTTCTGTCTTACAAGGTCACTAACATTTTCTGCAGAGATCTAGACCATGCAAGTTGGATAGGATTACTTTTCTTTTAAACTGTAGCATCTCATTAGCTTCTTTCTTCCTTTCTTTCTTTCTTTCTATCTTTCTCTCCTATTTTTTTTTTTTTTCTGCCTAAAAGTAAAATAACAGAAACAAACAAAAAAATTCAACCTATGGGAGACTTTTGAGGCTGGACAGAGATTTTAATGGCAATCCACAAAATATAAGGCACACAAGCCTTAAAACTGTCTTGTCATTCTGCATCATTTCCCAAACACCTGAAGCACTGGGGTACACCCCAAATGGCCAGGGCCAGCTTGGATCCCTGTCTGGGCTGTGGAACCTGAATTTCCCCAGTGGTCCAGGAGTTGCCCTGGAGGTCCAGGCTGGGGGTGGCCATGGGTGACATTGCCTGGCTGCAGGGAGCACCCAGGAAGGGCTGTGGGTGACTCCATGCTGTTTGCATGCAGCTGGGTGCAGCTCCTGAGGGACACAGTCATGCCAGAACCTTGTCTACAACAACCTAGTGGACCTTTGTATCTCCCCAGTATTGTCCAGCCACTTGAATACTACAGTCTGCAAAGCTTTTTGGTTTGGTTTTTGGTTTGGTTTGTTGGTTTGGTTTTTTTTCCTTTCTTTCTCTCTGGTGGAAAAAATTGCCATTTTCCACTGAACATCTCTGGCAAAAAAAAAAAAAATAGAAAAGAAAAAACCCACACAAACCCCCAGTAACTTGAATTGGCTAAAGCATTTAACAGATTTGTGTTACATTTGCAGATTCCAGTGGAAAAAAACTCAGCAAAGTTTTGAGGGTAAAAACACAAACACTCCAATATTGTGGATATGAAATAGTTAGTTTTGTTATTTAAAAAAAAAATTATCATTTCCATTTTTCCTATTCAATTACTTTGTTTTGGAATTTGTTCTCCTGCATTGCATAAAATATTTTAAAACATTAAAACAAGATTAAATGGCTTGTTCCTGGTTGAGAAAAATGTTTTATTTCACTAAAAATGAACACAAACTGAATAGACACCTATTTGCCTAGCTTGAATTTTCACTTCTGTAACAGGGCCTCCTGCCATTTTCCATGGTTGTTCCCTTGTCTCCTCAAGATGGAACTGAGCTGTAGAGAGATTAAATGAATGTCTGGTGTCCCGAGATGAGTCTGACAGGGCATTAGTCGGATCACTATCACCTTTCCTCTTTCCCTTTTGCTAGCACCTTCCTGGCTGGCACAGCTCTGCATGTGCTTATGCTGATAGCCCAGATGGGGACAGGTGTCTTTCAGTCCTTACATGAGATTTTTGAGAGCCTCAGGCACAGCAGGGCCTGTGGTTACTACAATAGCACAAACACTAACTAACAATAACATGATGCAGAAAGCTCCTGTAGCCAAATATCCTAAATTCCCTTTATCAAAAACCTGACAAACTAAATGGTTCAAAATTCCAAAGCATGGGGTCAGAATATAATTCATGTGGAAGGGAAAAAAATATTATTCTCTCTTCTCTCAGCAAGCATTTCTGCACTCATCTTTTACATTCCTTGCTCTTTTCTCTTAGGTAATGTGTAACACTATGGCTCTTTGTCCTCCTGATGGAAAATTCCATCAGGAAAGGAGTGTGTTTCACAAGGAAATGATCATGTTAGTGGAATTAATCTTTTAGATACTGTAATGTGAAATATGATCTTCCTTTTTGTTAAGAAGACCCAGTCTGTGTCTCTACACTTTGGTCAGAATCTGACGCTAAGAGAATCCAGGAGTCTCTTGAGGTAGAGCTGAAAGCTTCATGTGCAGAAACAGGCACATTTAAAAGCAATAGCAAAGTTAAAACAGCCAGATGGGAACCTAGCAGGCAACTGAGAGGGGAACTCTCTGTTTTCCTTGCAAGCCTACAGGGGCTTGTTTGCAGGAATTAGAATCTCTCACCAGCAGTTCACTGCAGCTCTAATACCAAGTGGTATTGAAAATGAGAAGCAGGTTATGGCTGATGGTTTAAATGAGGTACCTATGGGAATTTAGAAATGAGATCCTGGACTTGTCTTGGTGTAGACTGTGCACATGGCAGAGCAATATTGCTTTCTTGGCTGACTGCATCATATATTATGGCCTTTTATTTTGCCCACAGTCAAACAGCAGGGAATAGTAGAAGTTCATTGCTCCAGCTCACTGTTCAAACTCTGATCTGGCTCACCAGAGGCAGTGCCCCTGAATAATGGAAAGCAGAATCGGTCCCTCAGCCTCAGTGCGGGTACGTGTTCAATGCAGCACTGTATAAATTCTATTGCCATTATTTTGGAGTGAAGAGAAAAGCAGAATGTACAATTAAAGCTCTGTTTGGTTCAGTTTTTAAGAGAATTTACTACCTGGGAAAGATGCCAGATCGAGGGCTCTGGAAAATACAGCCCGCCCTTTAACCGCAGTGTCAGAGCAGGAGCAGCCCTCCAAGGCTCCTCCACGGCTTCCCCCTCAGCCCAGCCCAGCTCAGATTGCAGCTGCCCCTCACCCTACACTGGCAACCGTGTTTTACAGGGTGGGAGAAAATCTGACTCTTCACACCTCTTCACCGCTCGGTCTCCCCCTGACATCTCCATTCACATCCGGCCTTGTACATTTATGATGGGGCCCTCTCACTTCTCCAGACTGAGCGGGAAGGTACCAACTTCTGCTTGCACGGAGCCTGAGCTGGGCTGCAAAGCGAAAGGCTCCTTCCTCTGTGAGCCCTCCTGTTCCTGCGCAGGGCTGCCCATGGTGCTGGAGGGGCTGCTGCCGCTGCCCCACAGGAGCTGCGTGCTCCCGGGGCGGCAGGAATGCACAAGGCCATTTCAGCAGAGGGAGCGATCGCAGGGCAGGGCAGGTGCGAGCAATCAGCCTCAGGTCTGGATAGCCAGGAGAGCTCCTGGTGGTGAGGCAGGTCCCAGGTGAAGCGGGAAGACAAGGGGGTGCATGGCCAGGCACCGGCATGCCGGTGGAGGAGGAGCCCAAGCATCTCAGCTCAGAGGGGCCTCTGAGTGAGGCGGGGAGCCCCAGCAGCCCCATCCCAGGTCACACAGCCACTGTTGTCCTTGGACAAGGCAAGCCCCCGGGAGGGGCAGAGCTTGCTGAGCTCAGCGGGGTGAGCTTCACCTGTGCCTTGCTAGCTTTTGGGGAGAGGGTGCTACCTTACAGAAGTGCTCCTGGAGAGCATTTCCTTTTCTTTGCAATGTAATAGATCTGCACATATTTTCCCAAAATTCTTGTCATTCCAAAGGGGGAGAACCTTTGTGTTGCCCCCCTCCTGCCTCCCCCAACCCTCCTATTTGAGTCACGTAGCCTGGGAAGCAGCACTTGCCCATGCATGCAGCTAAGGCTGCAGGAAAGGATGGCTTAAAAATGGAGGCACTGGCTGGAAAAATGGGGAGTCCTGCTGGCAGTGACAGGTCATGGCTGTGGCACGATGCCAGCTTTTACACCTGCAGCTTTCAGACTCAAAAGAGATAAAAAAAAGAAGTATTACCTTAGCAGCTGGCATCTCTGAGCTATGGAATGAACCATCCCCAGCAAGACAGCGCTGCCCTCCACAGGCTCCTAGCACAATTTCCGACTGTCTGTGGATATCTGTCGAGCCTAGGGTGATGCTTTCCCCTTTATTTCTCCTCTGGGGCATTCCTGTCCAGGGTACCACAGCTAGGAATTCAAGCCCCCCAAAACTACTGATTTTTTGGATGCATCTCAACTGTGTTCACGCTTCTCCCTGAATTAAAATTGTCTAGTCTTAAGTCCTGCTGCCAGCAGCCATAACTGTGCTGGATGCTGTAATCAGGGGAGCACACAACCACCACGCAGCTAACTGCTTCTAATAGTAGAAACTTCACTCTAATCTTATATAACACCAGTAATGGAGCAGAGAGGCTGTGGCTTCTGAGGAGCTTAGACAGAAAGCTTTCTTGGGCAGCTCATGCCCTGAGGGTAGAGGAGCTGCAGCTGCAGTGAGAGCAAGAAAAACAAAATGACCTTGATATTGATAACAGTTCAGTGAGTGCTGTCACAGCCAGTGCTGTGCCAAGACTTCATTGGTGTCACAGGCTGTCGATAGGAGTAAGTTATGGGCAGTTCTGATAAAAATGGTGTCAAAGAAGCCAGATTGAGAGAGGGATGCGGGGAAATAAGTGCAAGCTTCAGGAAAGACAAACAAGGATGTTAATATATTGCAATTAAAAGGGGCTCCAAAGCACTTGCACTTTTGCAGGCAGTATGGATTTGTGTGACTGTGGATTAAAGGAGTTTTTTTCTTCTCCTTGATTTACTCCTCAAATGGTTTTTATGTGACTGCTGCTGTCAATACAAAATTGACAATGCTGTCAAGTTTGCAAGATTTCAAAATATTTGAAGGCATGAGAAAGGGATTTTGATATTCCTCAGTCGTTTGGCAGGGGTAGCTTTGAGCTGTCTCTCCCTGCACTTTTAACATAAGCAGTGAAGTGCTCTCCTTGCTTTGCCTTTCTTGAAAGGGTACATACAAAAAAGGTACCTTTTTCTGAGGTTGACAAAGCTGTACAAATTCTTTGCAATGGAATCAAGAGCAAACTTCAAAACTCTACAGTAGAAGATCTATTTTGGCACTTGAGTTTTTCAGGCATATCATAGAGCTTTCCAGCGACATTCTCAGCTCTGTTAGGGCAGAGTGGAATGTCTTTTCTTTGGATTTTTTTTTCAACTGCTGACTTTAAAATCATTATTTGATTTTGATTAAGTCATCTTTTAAGAAGAGTGATTGTATGTCACAAAGGAATTGACCACTGATGAGCACATGAGAATAACTAAAAAGAGATATTAAGACAGAGAACTGGGATTTCCCATCTCTTGCAAATTTTTGATTCTGCGTCTGATTTGCTCCTAATTTCTTACCTTAAATTTGAAGAAATACAACTGTGAGTGGTTTTCCTGTTGTACCTCCCTGGTATCAGGGTGCCAGGTAAATCAGAGTGACGTAGGAACTGCCTCATCAGGGGCTGTGGGGAAAGCAGGGTATGCAGCCGCCTCTCCAGGCTGTGAGGGATGAGAGGTCAAGGGCAGCGGGGACATGCTGCTGCTTCGTGGAACACCCAGTCCCAGGGTCACTGGGAAGGAGTTTCCCTGCCTGGCCCTGCTGCAATATCTCTGTGAGAAGCAGGCAGCATGGTGCTGCCCCACTCCTGAGACTGAGGCTATGCAAGCCTTGCAGTTGGTCAGGCAGGGCAGAAGCAAGTGTTGTTTTGTGCCAGCAAGTTTTTGGAGAGTATTTTCACTTTATCTTGCCAGGTTTTACGCTGTTGTTTTTCTGACTGTGTTTTGTGCTGTGGCCTGGTGTGGACTGTAGGTGGATGGCAGGGCGGGTAGATAGGGTGATGGAGGGGAGAAGAGCCTCCAGCAAAGCAGCAGCCTCAGGGCTCCCAAGAGGGAGAGTTGAGCACAGGTAGAAGGAAGGAATGTGTCCTTGCTGGAGGTTGTGCCTGCTGCAGGTGGCTTACAACAGACTGTTTGGGAACACACCGCAATTGCAATGGTCCATTTTCCCAAAGCAAAGCCCCGTGCCTCCAGCACAGCCTTGGGAAGGCTGTCCTCCGCTTGAGAAAGTTGCTGCGAGCAGGAATGCGTTAAGGACTGCGACATTCTCAGGTACAATGGCAATGGGAGCCACCCGTGAGCTATAAATAGCACTAACAACCTTTCTCTCCAGTGCCTGGAATCCCAAGCAGTCGGTTTTGTGGGTGCTAGTGAGAAAGAACAAGGCTTTGAAGAGCTTTTGTTTACACTCTCTTTGCAGGCTGGAAATTTTCTTAGTAAGCAGTGACTAGTTTTTTCTTACTGGCTCTGAATTTTGTATTTATTTTAAGGGAAAATACTGGCTTTTTTTTTACCTTTTTTAATTTTTTTAAATTATCATATATAATGTTCATATTTCTTACCTCAACTATGTGGGAAGAGCTACTGTGGCAGGAGAGTTGGGATCACAAGTATTCATTTTCAAAAATCCTCTGTGCAATTTGAAGGAAAAGGGGGGAAAACCCAGGAACCTAGATTCAGTCTTATATAAATCTTACATGCATTTTTAACAAAATAATGAAAATGTTTTGGTTTAGAATTAAGCAAATAATGCAGGATGTTTGGGCAGGTTTTGTGGTGTTTACATTGAGAGACCAGTCAGCAATAGTGGTTGCAGTAAAAGGAAAAGCTTTACATGCCTGTCAGACAAGACCTTTCTCTGGTTTGACGGGAAACAAAGATGGCTTTGTTAAGGAGCTATGAAGACCTGAGAGCAACACTGGCAAAAAGAAGCCTTTTCAAAATATTTAGGGTTCACTTGATGAAGTCTTGTCATAACATGATAAAGTCTCTCCTGTTATGTAACTCTCCTTTGCTCTTTATAGATGGCAGAAAACACAAGGTCTACAAAACAGACATATTGCTCTGGAATAACCAAAGAACCCCCGCTACAAGATCAACTAGTGGAGCTGGAAGAATGTGTCAAGCTTTTAAATATGCAAGAGGGGCTGTATTTTTTTTTAGTGATGCCAACTAATCTAATTATAGATGAGACTGTTTTACTGACAATCCTTGTCTTAGGCCAGCGGGCAGCGCTGCTGCTAGTGAAACGCTGTGATTTTTCCTGCTGCCACAAGATGGCAGGAAAAAACAACGTTGAGGGATTTAAAAACACACAGCGATGGGCACCGCAGGACGGAATACACTCCTGATCGGCATTTAAATGGAAAACTTACAAGAAACTGTGCACGTTGGATGGAAGAAAAATGTGAAATGTTTGGAATTAATTAGACTGGTATTGACCTGGGAGTATACATCAAAATATCAACACCGTATCCTTTCCCATGCAGGTTTTGTATATAAGAAAAGCCTGTGATAGTGCTCATTTTTACCTGTACAGAGAGCAGTTTGGCCTGGTTTTGTTCTGCTGGCAAAATCTGCTGTACAAACCAGTCCAAGACATAATGCACTCACCTAAAGTAAAAAGCAGGGTGATTATTTTAGTCTTTTATACTGTCTTCTTCCAAATATGGTTCTCTTCCCATTCCCTGCTCCTCCAGCCATAGTAGAAAAAGAGCCAAGCTAGAAGACACTGCTCTGGCTCTTGGGAACAGCAGGAGACACGAGGGACAGCAGCTGGGCAGGAGGGCACGCCTGGGTGCTAACAGGCTGCTGCACTGGGCTGCTGGGCTGGGCATTGAGGTCAAATCAGTGTCCCTCCTGCCCGTTCTCCTGGGAAAACTGACCCTTCAGTGCAGTGGGTGTCACAGGAACTGCTGGGGCTTTGGAAGAGGGCTGGGATGGAGGAGTCTGTGCTGTTCATGCTCTCTCCCCAGCTGCTTTCACTTCAAATACTTTTTAAAAAGGAAATAAACCCTCTACAAGAACGGAAATTGGTTTGGAAAGTACAACCAGACTGTCTGGGGGCTTTGAGTTGTCCAAAGGCATTATTCCTCAGCAGCCAGTGTGGTGGTTCTCCTGCATTCTTCTAACAGATAAAAGAAAGCTGTGGAAAACTCACAAAGATTATTGTGTGTCGATGGCAATTACTAGGAGATTGTTAACTGGTAGAAGTTAATTCTGAATGGCAGCACTGTGCAGACCCGGTGGGTCCCAACCCTGGTCCTGGCCCTGCCACACCACTGCTCCCCAACATGGCCTGGCCTGGCCTGGCCTGGCCTGACCGGGCCTGGCCTTCCCTCACTGAGACATCGAGGATGTTCATCAGCAGCCTTTGTAGTTTGACTGGTGAGTGGTGAGGGGACAAAGCTCATGGTCATGGCAGATGTGCTGCCCCGTGGCAGTGGCCTCCCCAGAGCCTCCTCCAGCACCAGCCTGCTCCTCACCCATCCAGCCTTCCTCCTCACACATCCAGCCTTCCTCTTCACACATCCAGCCTGCTTCTCACCCATCCAGCCTGCTCCTCAGCTATATATTCACCTTTCTTTCTCACCCAGCCTTCACCCCTCCTTTTCTTTTTCCCTCCACAGCCTGAGCTAACCTCCTTGAAACTGATGGAGGCAAGGTGCTTGTTGGGGGCGTGAGGGCAGTTAGGGACCTTTGTGCTAGGACCAGTTCCTCTGTTCAGTCTGTAGTAATTAAAAATATCAAGAGGTTTAAGAAGTAGCCAATCTGTTGAAAGCCAAAAGCTGAAGGATACACAATGGGCCTGTTTCTTATGCTGGCTTCCTCTAGACTCTGCTCTGGCCTGATGGAGAATGAATAACTAGCCAGCCCTTCAGGTCCAACCTGCCTTGGCTCTTTTTCCACCTGTCTTATGAATGCTGTGTCCACACTATTCATTACTAAATACTGAATTCTATAACATGGGCACCAAACATCCAGAATCTGCCTCCCAGGCTGGCAATACATTTGTCACTATGAACCAAGATTCATTTCACAGTAGCAACACGGAGGAGAATGACAAGGCATCAAGACTGAAGAAGCAAAATGCTTAAAGGAACTTTCAACTGTTGTGATGATGAGTGAAAAGAACTGATGATACAAGAAGGAACCTGGGCAAGAACACCCTTGCCTCCTGAGATGATGCTAACACAGATCCCAATGCCTTCACACCTTTCCTCTCCGGATTCTGACCCTACTTGGATTTTTAAGGTATTCTTTCTTGTATTGCTTCTTATGGTAAAATTACTTCCATCCCAGCTTGGTTCTGCAGTTAGCAGTTTCATTTTGTGAGGAAAACAAGTGATGGGAGGTCTGCAGCTGCTGGCAACACCACAAGAGCACTGCCAGCACCCAGGAGCCTTCTTTGGTCCTTTGGCTGCCCACCTCTGAGGAAAATCCTCCCCTTTCAGCACTAAAGCATTTACTGCAAGTGTCTATTTACTATCTTTTTTAGAGAAAACAATAGTGAGAAACCATTCACCACAGGTAGTTTATCCACAAAGCAAGGGCAAATTCAGGGCTGTCCAGGAATTTGAAACCATTGGGTAAAAGGATTTTCTATTTTATTCTACCGGGTGAAAACTCTGAGTTTTTAATTTTTGTTCTGTAAGCAAGGTGTCAATGCCTGAGAGGGAGCAAACATGTGCACATCAGCTCCGAAGGGAGGACCCCCCTGCACAGGTGACATAATCACACTCGTGGTGCTGGATCAGTCTTGAGAGGGCTACACTGATCTCTGCTCTTCTCCTGCCACTTTTCACTATTGCCACAAGTAAAGGCTGAGATTGGATGGGTCAGTCTTAACCCAAAAGATCTAATCTGATCTGAAATGCAGGGGCCCAGAGCTACATGAGCTTAATTGGGCCCTTCTCTCTATTTCTGAGACTGTCAGGCACAGGAATGTGGTTGCTGACTGTTGGAACAGAAAAATGTGTCACAGAGCTGAGATGCTTTTCTTATCCTGACTTACTTAATGTCTGTCCCACCTCCTTCTTCTATGAAGATGTCCGTCATGCCTGTCCCATTTTCTGCCTTTCTAGGGTCATAAACAATAGTGATTACCAAGTAACTTCATCTCATCCCTCTGTAAGTTTAACAATTCCCTTGATGGATCACAGACTGGGTGAGGACAGGTAAAATCTCTGTCATTAAAAACTCAAGCTCCCTCTGCTCTCAGAGGTGCTGGTATGGTGATGGAGCTCCCCGTGCACAGGCAGCCTTGCCTTCTGCCTGGCTACATCTCCTCCAGGCAGGATGGTGCATCCTGACTTTACAGCTGCTCTATGTGGCTACACATGCTTTCACAGCAGGATCAATGAGCACCAACCACCCCCCTTGCAGGGATCTGAAAGAGTGGTGCCTTTTGGCACAGGAATGAGCCTGCTGTCCCCAGAGAACATAAAGACAAAATCCTGGCCAAAGACGGAACCATGAGAACAGAGCTAAGGCTATGACTTTGTAAATATTTATCTTCAGTCTGTATTTGATGTCTGGATAATAAGGTGACCAGTTCCTTACAGAAACATAAGGCAGGTTAAACAACAGAGGGGCACACAGTGGTTTTCTTGAGCTGCAGCACAGAGCATGTGCAGGGCCTTACCATTCCCCACTTGCCACCTTTGTGGCTGATGAATATTTTCATGCAATGTCTCTTCCTAAGCCCTTCAGGTCTGTGCTGTAAGTATGGTTGATACAGCTGTGCTTCTTTTTTTCCTGAAAAGAATGGCTTTCCCTTTTTACTGTTTGTATTTTGTCATGCTGCTTTGGTTCACTCACCGTTTTCCTCAGTTTGGTAAAGAAATTGTCTGTGAAAACAAGAATGGAAAAAAAAGAAAATTATCAAAGACAGCTTTTTTATATACATGGGAAAGAGATGTTTCAAAGTGAGTCTATCAGGTTATGCACCTAAGTATTATTTCTGCCCTTGAAAATCTTTCACTTACAGTGCTTAATTGGTCTGTGCAAATCCATTGCTTAAGAGGTAATTGGCCATTTTAATAGAAGGATCAGAAACAAAAGCACTCCAGGCTATTGTTCTAACAATCAAAAAAAAAAAAAAAAAAAAAAAAAAAAAAAAGAAAGAAAAAAGGAATTATGGAAAGAATGTATTTCAGAGCATCATCCAGCCTCTCTTGAAACTATGCAAATCCACTTGGTGAAAACAACAGCAGACACAATGAAATGAGTTGTATATGAAGAACTGAGATCTCAAATGTGATATTACGCAGAAGGTAAAGAGTCTGTACTAAATAAGTAACAGCTCAACGTGTTACCAAGGGTGCACTTTGATTTTGATGAATGTTAAAAGAACCTTTAGCCTTGAAAATAAAGAGGATAATTTCTCTCTAGGCAATGGCTGCTCGTGAAAGCCATAAAATAAGAGCACTGGAGCCCTAATTTTATAGTGCTTTTTAAATGATTTTCAAATGGTCCAGCTGCTTTGTGCCACAATAGCACAAGGCAGAGATATTTACGCCGGCAATAACAAGCATGCATCAGCCTGCCCGAGCTGCTCTCCGCAGGCAGCCTGCGGGAGGCGAAACACACGTGGAAAGATGATACTTGCCAATGTGGATTGATCACAGTCACACCATGGTCAGAGCAATCCTGGGAAGCTGCTTTTTCCACCCAACAACTCGATTGTTCTCCTTGTCTGTGTGTTGCCCGCGAAGCACAGGATCTGTGCGGCTGGCAGCGCCGGTTCTATTTTGACACTTGAGAGCCTGCCAGCAATGTGTGCCTCTTAGGCCATACTGTCCTTGGCAGACGTCTCTTTTTGGAAATAGGAGGGCAAATTCACCTCTGGGTTACGCTGCTGGTTTGGGGTGGGAGTTTCCACAAGGACTAGTGTGGCCTCAGCTTTGGTGTTCTGATGCAGCACTGCATTATCTTCTCCAGAAACGCATCCATGTGGCAAGTGAACTCTGGGCAAATGCTATGGAATTCTGCTGAGATACTCAATTGCCACCAGCAACTTTCCCCAGGTATTTTACCTCTGCATGTTTAGGACTTCAGTCTAAAACCACAGTTTATTTTCCAAACAAATGCTCTAAGATGAGAACTACCCTGGGGTGGTCTAGCTTAGCTTGCCAATTTGGGTAGTCATTTCAACAGTTAAAAAAATATTCAATTTTTTTTCTTTACAGTCCCCTCTCCTTGGTGAGACATTGACAAAAGACAGGGTACTGGGAGAAACCTGCCTTCTGAGCCAGCAGAATAGGCTTTTAAGAACAGTTCCTTTATGAAATATTCCATTAAAATTAAATAACTTGTCTCTTTCCATGTTCATTAGTGCTAGAGGCACAGCAATGTTCAAGTAATAAGAATTTTGGTGGGGACAGGAAATTTTGAGCATGAGAGAAATGTCTAATTTATGGCTGAAACTGTACTACATTTGCAGTAATTCTCAGGTCCATAAAGCTGAGACAGAGCTGGGCAGAGGGCATGGCAGGAAGACGTTACCTCTGGAAAGTCCTCAGCCATTGAGCATCTATTGTCACCAGGGTGAGAAAACTGTCTCCCATCTGGGTGACTTCTTGTATGGGTTGGGCAATATTTTTCCCTTTTCATTTGCTGATCCCAATCAGCAAAATAGGTTAGCATTTTTTGTGTCCAGGGATATACTTAAGAGCTTTAGTTTTAAACAGGAGCCTATTTTCTCTTGGAGTTGAGTTTTAAGAGTTTTAATGAGCAGAATGGACAGCAAATTAGGAATGTATCCCAGAGGAGTACCTAGCATATTTGCTGCCTTCATTTAACCAACTGATTGAGGAATGACAGGAGCATGCAAAATTCAGAAACATTCTGTACCCTAAACAGAGAGGAAAAATGGATTTGATGAGGTGTTCCTTTAATCTTTATCTCATATTCAGATTGCTCATCTGACATTTCTCCTTGTTGCTTTGTCTTCTTTTAATTTCATAAGAGTTTAGAGTTTACATAGGTGTATACTGTATCTTAGTTCAGTATGTAAATCCTGCAGCTTGATGAAATTGCTCACGACTGGATAACTCTTTGGATAGCATTGCCTAGAGGAAAGTGGCAGAATATCATAAGGTAAGCCAGGATAAGGGAAGCAGATCTGCTTTCTCTAAGAATACAGCAAATAAAGATTTTTCCTTTCAAAACAGAAAGGAATACACGTCGTGCTGTTCCAGGCTGCACGGAATAGTGCCATGGTCACAGATTGCATAAGTTTGTACTTCTGCCTCACTCGCCTCTCATCTCATCTCATCTCTGAGAGATCCAATTTACAGCAGCTGAGATAAAGTAGCCTCCAGGGTATTACATACAGCCCTTTCATAAATCAAGAACTGCTTTTTGTTACTAGAGATCTGAGTCCAGAAACAGAGGAAAACATATGGCATTAGGCTTTGTAAATGGCCAACTGGTGTGTCTCTGCAATAGCTCTTTGCAGCTTTTGGCTGATTCTCAAACTACAAAGTAACTATTTTTAGTTATTTTTGTTGTGTATTCTGACAAATCAGTACAGAAAAATGAAAAAAAAAATGGTCATTTCTGACTGAGAGCTCAAAACTGTCTTCCCTTTCATAATTGCTTTTCTTTTTTCTCTCCTGCTACAGAAAATACATTCTGATGATACCAGTACACCATGTGTGATCCTTGCCACTGATGTGGAAATGGTTTTGTTGGTCACTCCTAATCTCTCAGGATCCTGCTGTTTTCCCAGGTGCCAATGAAGACGATGTCTGTAAGTGGATAATTAGGCTTACCCAAGTGGCTGAGTGACATTCAGTTAATGCTGTTAAAGTAATTTGTGACTGCTTAATGCGAGTGCTGTGTAAGAGCAGCAGTTTACCGTCGGGACAGGGACTCACCACTTGCCCTTGTTAATGCACACAGAATGTATAGAAATGTGCAACAAGGCCAAAGTCGATTGTGTCTTCTAGGAAAGCTCGTGATTACAAGCAGCTCAAGTTATCTTGCTGCCTTGTAATGTATTCTGTCTGTAGGGCCCACCACACTCTGAGACATTTTTTCCCCTTTGAGAGGTGTAAGAAAAAAAAGGTGTAAAAGAATGGTAAAAGGTTGCGATTTCTGAATATACTCATAACATACCTGGAAATGCAGAATTCCAAGTTATTTCGCTTCTGAAAAGAAATAAATTTAACAAGTTTTACTGACTTCAGTTGACTACAATCACATTGAGGATGAATGGCCCAAACACCCTAAAAAATTTACTTCAGGAGGTAGCTCAGGTCATTCTATAACTGGATTTGAAATATGTATGTTGAATACACTGAGGTTTTAGCACAGCTTGTAACCATTTTGCCTCAGCCTGTACAATGTTTCTTTGCTGAAGTGATATTAGCCTTGCTAATCTGGTTAAACTCCAGTTAATAAACCTGCCTGCTTAAGATCAGCATGAAGTTTGACTTCTGCAGGATATTTTACATGTTGTGCCCTCAGCTGCTTATTCTGTAGCACTTCCAAAAACATTGTACCTTTAAACCCAAAGGGTCTTGGCCTTGGCCTTGTATATCAGCAATGGTTGATAGCCAGACAAATATTTAATAATCAACAATAATAATTAAACAATAGCTTGTTGACAACTTCAAAGTCCTCCAGGATGAAAGTCATGATGTTAAGTCAGCCATCCCTACTTTATGATATATCTAACTTGTTTAAAGATGCTGAATATCAGATTTCTGATAAAGGCATTAGGAGACATATTTCTTATAAAATACAGCATTAATTCTAGATTGATCCTTGATTTCCAAGTAGCTGCTCAGAAACTGTGCATAAATGGTTCCACAGAAACAAGCAGTGACAATATACGGTACTGCTCTGGGTTATTTTGGCTCTGGCACAAGTCCTGATGCTGGCATTGGTTTGCTTAGTACCTGAAACATCCACTGTTTATTAACTTCACTGAGTACTGGGTTGGGCCCTAAATGCACATACTCTCTCCATTCCCCATTCCTATCTCATGAAGAGCCTATGAAACTTTATTCTCAGGTGTTGTTCCTATTTGTCTTACTGATATTGGCACAATAAAGAAAATTCCATCTGTAGTACTTGATCAACTTCCAGTTTCACTCTTTGCAGTCTGTAACTTGTATTTAAGCTGGTATCAGTGATCAACTGTTGCATTAACAAAGATACCTGTTTACATTTTTATTTCTGTTAGCTGAATGTTCTCAAAGTTCATCTTTTCTTTACTACACATACACACTGTTGTTATCTATATATTTTTTCATTTTATTAACTTTCCCTACAAGACAGAATGTGATTGAAAGAAACATCCAAGAGTAGTTTGGAACATGTCTATTCACAGGCATTAAAAGGAGGTCTTAAAACTGCACTTAAAAGGCTGTCTAAAATCAAATGTTGCTTTAAAAAAGAACACAATTTCAGTGATTAAATATTTGCCTGTACTACCTGTCAGGCTCAATTCTACAAATCCTTATTTCTGCACATGGTTCTAGTAAGTAAAAGAGTTACTTTCCAAGCGTAGTTACACGGTTTAACCGGAAAGGCGAGGGTCGGTTTCCCACTCTCCTGGCCAAGGCACAAGTTCAGCGAAGCAGTGCACGCTGTCGTGGCTTCTGCCTTAGCACAGCCGGGCTCCGACCAGGGCCCCGCGCTGCTGGCTGTCCCCACCCGCACTGCACGGGGCCACCTGCCGGCTGCCACGCTCCTGCCTGCAAGTGCGGGGACATCAGGAAGCAGGCGGCAATTTGTAAAACCAAGTTTTGTAAATGCCGATCATTTCCCCAGCGTCACCTAGCTCATTTTTTGGCTTTGCTGTTTCGTAGCTAAAAGAATGGCCACTTTAGCTGTAATCAGTGGGCAATCTGCAGGGTTATTAGTTCCCCCTGCTTCTCTCCTGTAGGAATTATTGTAATTTCTAGATATTTCAACAAGTTTGCAACCTGATGATGGTGAAAAAACCCTTGTTTCGGCATAACATTGGGCACTAGGCATGTTGAGTGCAGATGATTGCATGCTTTCTCTATGTTTCAGAGTGAAATACCCATCTGCACAGTTTTCAGAAATAGTGACGTCTGCTGTCATTCAGAATATCCAGAGATTTCTCAGAAATTTCAACTGCAAATCAAGTTTTCATATAAACAGCCAAAATCAGAATACTTTTAATGTGAAAATATCCATTCTAGTTAAAATTACACCAAAAAAGGTAAAAAACAACTATTGTTCAATTTTAAGGCTGCTCAGGATCATGAGTCTGTCTTGTGCTTTGTATGGTAAATGCTGTAGCATTTATAAAATCTGTATGTTGCACAATTATAAAATAAAACAAAGCAATAAAGATATTCTAATTCTCTTTTTAATTGTTTTTCTGTGCAGTAGGTTCTTTCTTTAATGGATAGTCCTTTTGCTTTCTTCTGTGCTAATCTTAAGTCTATATAAAGGCAATGAAGTTTACCAGCGCTAACTATATAAAGTTGGACAGTATATGTTAATGAGTACTGTATTCCCCAGCCCTTCAGAACAGCTCAACCTCAAATAACACTTACATATTGCCTATGTAGAGATTAGGCCACTCTTCACCCACGTGATTTAATTCCACCTTGCAGCTGTCCAAAATATCTGGCAGTTCCTGGGCAGAGGGAGTGCCAGGCTCAGAGCATTCCTGGGCTGACAGGGTCTGTCTTCAGGTGCTGACCCCTTTGGAGGCCTCATGCAGAGCCCGCAGAGGAGGGAGGGCCTGCTGGAAGCCGCTGCTGTGGAATGCACAGGGGAGGTTTTTGCTGAAGCAGGCTCTCTCTGCCGCTTGATGCTCCCAAGCAGGTGGCTGACTCTAAATACAGCTCGCGCCTTGACGCCTCCCTGGATTAGCTCAGCACTCTGTCCCTGATGCAATGGGGAACAGCCAGAAAAATGAATGTTCTGCTTAAAGTGAATCTTATGCAAAAAATTGCTACTCCCATCCTCACATAAGCTATGGTGCTGTTCCTGCCAGCACAGAGCTTTCCCTGTGGAAGAAATGTCAGTCAGTGCAACCGAGATGCAGTCCCAAACGCCTCATGTGACCCAGTTCTAATAATAATCTACCAGGAAAGAGGGGGCAGCACAGCTTGAGGGTGAGTTCAAAATAAACACTATGAGAACACCTGTCCTGGGCCTTACCCAAGGTTCACCAAGCCCACTGTCCTGTGCTTGACTATGGCTGAAAGTGGATGCCTACAGATTATAAGAACGCACAAGCATGGATTATACTTGTGTATATAATAATAATAACACTCTCCCAGCTTCCAGCTGGCTGCAGTTTATGAGCTTGCTGATCTGGATGGAGTTTCTAAGTATTTGGTAACCCTGAATGGATTTCTGTCCCTCAAACTTTTCCACTTGAATGTCAATGGGATTTTACTCTTGGCGGCATCCTGTGGCAAGGTGTTACACAGCTCACGTAAATGACTCCTCTTGTTTCAGACCTGATTTCTACTGACTTCATCTGATGCCCTCCATTCTTGTACTGGAAAATAAAATTTTCCGAAGTTTTCACTGGAACAGATTTAAGTCTGCCAGAGCTGTAGCTGGGACAGTTCCTTTCACTTGCACCTTCTCCCAGGTTGTGTAGACCCTCTTGACAAACGTGCATTTTCTGAATCGAGTGCCACTGGGGAGGCAGTATTTTTCCTGTATTTTTCCTTCATTTTAGTTCCTTAGTCTAACTTGCCAAACCAACATTCAAAATACAAGTTTTTACACTGATAGTGGAAAGCACTGAACTACTAATGTCATGTCACATCATGACTTGAATTATGGATAGTGTAAGTGACAGGTGAGGAGGTCCCTTTTCCTCTTAGCACATTGCAGCAGACAATGCTTTCTGTTTTAAGAAGTTACAGGACTATTCTTCTGCTTTTGCTTATGTTGACTGGAATCTTTTTCCCTGCACAAATGTTCACTCAAAGTAAATCTGTATATAAAGAAGCTATACAGACAAGCAGGAAACATAAGCAACACTGACTCCACAGATTAAAAACACTTCTGTGATTTGAAAATGCCCTTGAAAAAAGTTTCTACCTAATTCATTCTCTCCACTGAGGTAAGTCGTGCTTACAAGATCACTACCATGCCATTGGTGGCATGGGTGCCCTACTGACTCAGCTTCACTCTGTGCTCTTCCCTTCTCTGTCCCTGGTGAAACAATACTCCCCCAGGATGAGCAGTATCTTCAAGAGCAGGTACTAATTTACAACAGGAGCAGCTTTCACAGCTGTGGCTTTGTAGGACAGATGCTCAGAGGCATGCAAAACATTATCCTGATGGGGGGATTCCATTAATCTTGCTCACATGTGTCTAATTTTAACCAGCCTAAAGCCATTAAGATGCATTATTTCACTCACATGAATTTCAGATTTTTCAATGCCGTGTCTTCAAAAGGTTTCCAGACTAAAACCTTCAGTAATGTGAATGAAGTATAAATTATAATGAAATATTAACTCATATAAATCCCTATTAATTTTAATGGACAACTTCAAAGCAAACAAAGCTCCTCCTCCACCGCTCTGCTGCTTTATGAGGTATAAAGATTGTCCTAGCACTGTTGGGTTTTAAATGTGATTTCCTATTTGATCTTTTCACACAACGTCTTACCTTTCTCTCATCAGTGGAGCTCTTCCGCAATGTTTAGGAAAATCTCAACAGTCAAACTGATGTCTGAAAGGATCTTAAATATGCTTATTTTGCAAAGCACTTGTGTACAGTGAAATAGGGCGGGATTTCTACATTCCTCTAAATGCTAGGCAGAATCAGCATTGATGTCATAACCTGTCCAAGAATGAAGAAGGAAATGTGGTCTGGAAAGGAAGAGGTTCAACTCACAAGTCACCATTCTATTAGTCTTCTAACAACCTTGCAAGTCTCTTCCAGCAGAGAATAAAGTTATCAGAACTGATGCTTCAAATGCAAACAAGCAAGCAGAAATGTACTTAATCTGGCAGGGAATCTTTATAAGGTCAACTAATCAATAGATCCAACCAGCAGCAAAGGGCAAAACTAAATTTGATTATCACTTCATGGTTCACCACAAGGTAACAAGCTAATTTTCAGGCAGAGTGGTAGCATGAATTTCAAATGCTGTTGCTGTATTAAAAATCATATTGGTTTAAGTACTGATTAACTGGTGACAGGAAAAGTGACATCCTCAAAACATCTTAAAAATAATTTGTATCAATTAGGCCAAGCCACTGATGTAAGCTAAGTGTCTACCTGATATTAAATCACGGGTGATCCAAAACCACTGACACAGAACTGATTTGGGATAATTTGGAGTGCAAGCGAACTGATGAGTCCAACTTACAAAATGTTTTGAAGAGCTGACATATTCTTTTTAATGTCCTCAATATACTACATGATAAACAAAAAAAGACTTGTGGGGTTTGCTGACCCAGGCTGCAGAAGCATCACAAACATTTATTCTGATGGTGTAGGTCTTGTGGCTGTCACAGCTTTCTATAACACCATAACATTTAGCCAACCAGCAAAAGAGGAACGTTTCTGTAGAAGTGCCTGGACTCTCAAGAAACTGCCCTTGTCACATCATCAGGCCTGAAACACAAAATTTTTCTTAGGAGAACATGCATGTGAGAACTGTAACCAAAGTGAGAAAGACGATTATGTTACACTCCCAAGTAAAGGAGACTCAAACATCCTTTACAGCTATATGCAAATATAGAACTTGCCTCTGGCATGAACAGAAACCAGGGACAAACTTGGTCTGTCTTGACCACCTCAGTGGATTCATCCAGTAGCACCACTCAAGGCTCAGCAGTCCCACCCCGTGCAGTGGTTACAGTGCTGCTCTTGGCTGTGCTGGTTTTGGAGGGACTGAGCTTTCACAATTAATCCATTTACCATTCTGTCGGCCTTTTATTTGGATGCATAATTTTCTTCATTTTTGTAATGTGCACTGATCGTGGGAAGTTGTATGTGCACAATGGCTCTGAAGGGTGAAACTCAGTAAAGTGAATGTAGATATGGTTGCTGGTTTAGCAGTCCTTCCTTTGCCGAAGCTGAACATCCAGATTTCGCAGGTGCTTCAGAAAACCACGATTGGGTGAAATCCATCGATGCTCCTTCACTGTCTTGATGGCTTCAACTAATGGGAGGTGGTGATTTATCATGAGATATGCTAGGACTAGAGAAGCTGATCTGCTTACTCCAACTGCACAATGAACCAATATTTTGGCTGGTAAAAAAAAAAAAAATTACAACCCTCAAGAGAAGCAGTACAGCGGATGAAGTTTAATTTAAATGTTTTTCTTACTCTTCTGATAGATCACATGAACTGCTAGGAGTTAAGTCTAATTTGCCATTGTTACACTCACTTGTATGAGAAATGCCATGAGACCCCAACCTGATCTCAGAAACACTGGTAAATCAAAGAACACCCTCTTAGAGTAATGAAGCTGTTCTGTTTTGACCATGAGGAAAAGAAGACCCATTAATTTCAGCAAACTTGCTTGTGCAAGGAAGAATGCTAAAATCTGGCCTGAATGGATGGCATGGACACATTAGCCACCAAGAAAAATGACTGGCCTAGTACTGTTGCATAATAAGGCAATTTGATGCAACAGTAATTCTATTTTGAAGTCAGAACTTGTGATACAGAGACAGCTCCATTAATGCCAGCCTACTCATGCTAAGAAATGGTCTTTTATGTAAAACAGGTTAATTCGTATTTTATTGCACCACTGCCAATAAGCTCAGTTTCTTGTGGAACTCACTGTAAATCTCCTTGGGTAAAAGTAAATCTTCTTCATGGAAGCACAGCCTTGCAGACCCTGTTCACACAAGTAATTCATCAGCAATATATGAACCTCTTCATACAGTTGGTGATTGCAGAAATCAGGACATTTGTCTTTTATTCATTTGTTCTTGCAATAAGACAGTCTCAAAAGAGGGTGTCCATTTCAAATGCATGCTTTTGCTTCTCCTTTTTAAAATGAGCTTTACTTTCCAAATATTTTTCTCTCTCCTCTCCTCCCTAGTCTCTCTCCTGCACAGTTCATCTGTTTTGTCACATCAGCTCTCTGGGATCTAGTCAGAGCTACACCCACATACACAGCACTCCCTCCTCCTGCCACCCACCATGCAGGTGACCAACACCTGGCAGGACACCGTGTAGTGATTTGTCCACCACTGAGCTTTGTGGAGCTGACCTGTTACATGAGGCTGCTGACTTGCATCAAAATGTGACCAACAATAATTTCATACCTCCTGGCGTGTTCAAGGCATTGTGGATAAATTGTGCAGCAGAGAAAAAGAACTGGCTGATATCAAAGCTTGGCAGGTCATGGGCTGGTACACCATAATAATCAATGGTCGCTCCATAAAAGTCCTGGCCTCCGCGGCTGTATGCTGTGCCATGGGCAGCATTTAAAACATGGGTCACACCCATCTTCCACAGAACAAATCTATTGTGTGCTGTTACTCTAAGGAAAAGACAAAGACAAATCAAGATGGGTGCAGTGATATTCACAGAGCAGAAGCACTGAGATTGCATCTCCCAAACCACTGCTGGAGCATCAGCCCATGCATCGATTCTAAGGGCTAATCGAGAAGGGAATACCAGCTTAGTCATAATTTTATCTCGGAAATCGTGCTGTGCGCAGTGTAAATGACAGCAATTAGCAAAACTGTGAGCTGTCTAAAGCCGCGCCCATGAGGCATACTAACAGAAGGTATGGCAAAGGTGTGTCCATAAAGCTGTACTTACAGGTCCCCTAAGAAGAGATTAGGCCATACTTCGTCAACGTGGTTGCAAGAGGGCCGCCCAGTGCTCAGGAGCTGCTCGATTTCCTTGAGGGAGGGGACATCCTCCGGGCATGTCCCAGCGCCTTCAGGGTCCTGGGCGTCCGGCGCCTCTGCCCCAGACATGCTGAGATCCAGGGCCGCTCCCGCCGGCCGGAGGAATGGCGCTGGGGCGCTGCCAGCGCCACGCAGTGCCGGGGGAGGCTGCGAGATGGGCTGGGGCAGGTGCCGGGCAGCCAGGCTGGCAGCCAGACGTGCCCACCCCAGGGCTGGCCGCTCGCCTCTGCACTGCCCCGACCGGCACAGCCGCTCCAAACAGATGCAGGTACCAAAGTGGGCACTGCTGGATCCTTACTGGCTCCAGTCTGCTTCTCTGGGCTCGTCTCCAGAGCCGCACTGTTCTGCCACACAGCAGCCTTGGTGCCGGGGACGTCAGCCACATGTGGCACAGCCCCCTGCCCGCAGGACACGCACTAACACTGCCTGTGACTGTCCCCAGCCGTGTCTTCGACACAGCTGTGACAGACAGCGAGATCTGGGCACTCATCACTAGCAGTTAAAGCCTGATAAAGGAAAAATAGCAACCTGTCCCAGTATTTAATCTGAGGTGCTTAAAACATAGCAGTGAAAGGGTCAGAAAAGCACCAGCAGGTCCTACCAACACGGTCACCAGGAGGTTAAACACCAAATGGATGATGATGATGCCTTGCCTGTCACTGATAATCCAAGGAAATTTATTTCTTGAAGCTACTGTTTTTTCACCAAGTGAAAGTATCTGACATAACTGTACATTATATTTTTAATGTTTTCTATTGCAGTCATTCATTGGGTTAATACGGTATGCTTGCCACATATTGCATACCTCCCTCTGTTGAAAAGATAACAAAAGTCAGGAGTATAATGGTTGTCAGGTGAAACTTGTAAGCCACTGAGTTAGTTTATATAGGAAGGTCTGGCGAGCCATAAATTGGTGACCCACAATATGAAGTTGTAGTATTAGTGGGTCTTTTCAAGTACAGCAGTGCCTGTGCTTCTGTAGGATGACTCCTAGCAGGGGGCTGCAAAATTGTCAGTGGTGGAGCTATAAGGCAAAACAAATGAAATTGTGATGCTTTTTCTCCGTAAGCCTAGTAATCCAGGAGAGAAGGTGACTCAAGAGGAGAAGACTGCTGCTGAGAGTTTCCCCTATAGAAAAAAAGGTCATGAATAGAAGGAACTCTTGGTCAGGTCTCAGCCACCTTTATTCCATATGCATTGATATACTATGATGGATTTGCTTTATTTTATCAAGAGACATATCATGGACATTCCAAGCTGGGTATCAAAGTCTGGACTATTTAACCGGGCTTAGGAGTACTCAGTGAGAGATCATCATAATGCAGTGCAATAGTTTCCAGCATCAGAGGAAAAAAGTCGTATGCAACAAGAGAAAAGTGACTTTGTATAGAATATTTCATGAAGCAGAAATTACTTATATTCTGTGGTATTTAGGGAAGAAACAGTTTAAAAGCTCCTGGTGTACAAAGAGACTTGTTACTTCCCAGTGCCATATATGTTCTGACCTAAAAGGTGAAATGAGAGAAGCTACAAGTGACAGTGCTGCAGTGCTTATTTAGAGGGGGTAGTGGAACAGGCAGCTGTTCTCTGCTGTGGGCGAGGCAACCAGCTGGCCAGACCCAGCAGAGGAGAGGACTGGAAAAATGGCTGAAGTTATATTTCAAGCACTGTGTATATGCCCTTAATACATTACCTTGTTTTTCTGTTTTGTTCTTGGGTTTGTTGTTGTTGTTTCGGTAAACTAGTCCACTTTAAGCTGATTGTTGTGTGCTCATGAATCAGGACAATTAACAGACTGAGCAGGTTAAGTTGTTCAATTTAGTTTACTTTTCTCAGGTTTCTGGGTGGAGACTCACGGTGAGGCTTTAATATCAGTTTTTTGTAAATGTAACCCCAGCCCATTTGTTGCTAATCAAGTTCTGTGAAAAAGGTGAAACTCATGTTTAAGTCTAGCCCTTTTCAGCTGTAAAACTTTTATTGGCCTCTCCACCAATTGCAATGACTAAGAATTCAAAGTTCATCTGTGATATGAAGGGTGACAAATAGAAAAACACGAACTCCAGAAAAATGATCCCCAAGTCCTGTGTGCCTCGAACATTTGTATGCACACATCCATCTACTTCAAATCTCTGCCATTCTACACCTAACATCTAAACATTTAACAGTCTACAAATGTAGCTTTGGTAAAGCTGTGTCACTGACCTTTTTTAGCCAGGAGTTGCCTTTGAAACAGACAGGAGGCAGAGATCTGACTTTCAGATGGATTTGCCTCTCTACGTCTGTGCTTCTTTTCTTGCCCTTCTAACATCTACTAAGAAAGGATATAGAAAGCTACAGACTGATATATGGTCACACTGAATAGAGGTAAGTTTAGCACTCCATGCAGGAGGCACTTTTTGAGATTCCAAGCATTTGGAGGTTCTCCTGGCTGTTTGAATGCTGGGCAGCTCTAAACCAAACATTTGTATGCAATTATATATGAACATTAAACAGCTGCTGTTTTAGCTGAAATTAGTATGTGCTTTATCTTGGAACATGCAACAGAAGGCATTCTAACCAGACTATGCCTTTGTGATTGCTTAGATCTAAATCAAACAGTCCCTGGCTAATAATGTATTAGGTGGCAACAGTGTAAATTGCCATGGAGTGCTCTACTAGCACACGGCATGGCATCACCAGGAAAATGTGCAGCAGTTGAAAACAGGAAATTCATGGTGGCTCTGCTATTTCTTCCTTCGAAAATACTCATATCAGTTCTAACTGATGCCATGCCACCTCTCTGCTGAAAAAAGAGCCAAAATCAGACTCCTTTCACATAGCCTGAAAGAAGGCAGCTTTTACAGTGAAAATGTTACAGTATGACAGTTCAGTTAGATAGGATTTTATAGATACAGTATCGCCAGCTGCAAAAGGGTTCTTCTCATTTCACTCATTAGACTGTTTTCAGGATTTGATTTTTGCAATGTTTCACTACTGAAGACGAATAGAAGTATTTGAACTCTGGTACATTTTGGGTGACGCTAAGTGAGTAAGTGAGACAAGGTTTTCTGGTGGTCTACAACGATGTATTTTTAACACATGAAACTATTTTGTCTGATGAGCACATGGAATTTATTATTTTTCTTTTTTCCTTTATTATCCTCTTCTAATAAGCTTGTTTTCTGTCCTAAAAAATTATTATGGTTCACTAATTTGATTAATCCTTAAGCATTCAATCTCTTATTCTTCCATTACAGAATTAAGATACTTGAAGATAAAATAGATGCATGAAAGTTCACACATGACTGACCTAAGTATGCTTCAACTGAAGTACAGAGATTGTGAAGAAATTATAAGGTAGGACTTGATCTGTAGAAAAATGAGATTACCAAAACCCCTACCCCAACCCAGAAAAAGAAAAAAAAATTTAAATCAATTAGTGCTTCCAGTGAAAGATACCCCCCCTTGCCATGTTGTATTCTTCGCTGAATAAGAATTTTCATAAGCAATTAATTCTCTGTTCAGCTGAGGCCCTTCTTTTTCTGTGTAGGGCCTAAACATTTGAGATAGATTATTTCAAATTATTAAATGCTAACGGTATTACTTAATGACAATGTTTTTTTTAAAAAGCCCATTACATTACCACATCTCATTTTCCTTTGCTCTATAATATATTGTAACTTGAGCTAGTTGGGAATTTTCTATATAAATTTCCTTTCTTTTATTGCATTAAGTGTCTGCCTGGACATTAAATCAATATAACTATGTGAATTGAATAAATTGTTTTTAATCTAAAGATGCATCAGTGTTATTACACATTTTAAATACTTTTTTCCCTTGGCAATCCACAGTTGTTTTAAAAATATCTGTAGCATATAATTTATCATGAATTCTGAAACTGACTTGTCAGCACTGCCACTGCCTGTCAAACTTACATCAATGCCTTCATGTCACGTGGCATGAAGTGACATAACTCAAAGTGACGGAATGAGGTTTACTGGAAATTTCTGTTAAATAAAGCACCAACTATTTAGATAATTCACCCTTTTAAAGAACATCAAATTTTAGCAAGGAGAAGTAGTTTTCAGTTTTGAAGTGCAACAACTAAGCAGCTATTGCATATCTAAGTGTTGCAAGTTTTAAATTATGCTCTATTACTTTTCTGTGCAAGCTTATTTAGTCATTTTCAAAATATTTGCTGGATGATGAAATTAGAGCAGAAAAATGCCATTAGCAGTGATAACTTGAGACAGAAACTGAGGATCAAGCCTTTTTCCAGTGCTGACGTTCACAGAATCAGAGATTCATTAGGGTTGGAAGGGATCTTTGGAGATCATCCAGTCCAACCACCCTGCCAAGGCAGGGTCACCTAGAGCAGGTGACACAGGAACCATTCAGGTGCGCTTGGAATGTCTCCAGAGGAGACTCCATGCTCTCCCTGGGCAGCCTGTTCCAGTGCTCTTCCAACCTCAACATAAAGAAGCTCTTTCTCACGTTGAGGTGGAACTTCTTGTGTCTTTGCTTATGGCCATTACTCCTTGTCCTGTCACTGGGCAAATCGCTTCTGCAAACCAGCCCAGCAGCCTCCACAGCCAGGCCCAGGGTGCTCTCCACTGTATATGTGTCTGTCTGTCTTCTTCACCTTTGCTCTGGATGCAGCTCTTGGCCATGGGTTCCCTGCATGGAAATCTGTTGCTGGAATAACACACCTCACGACCTGTCAATTTCAGATAGTCCTAGATTAACATACATGTCTAAGTACAGCTGATTTCCCAACCCAGAATTCTAAAGTCTGGAGACTGAATTTGGAATGTAATTTTTTAGGTGGATTGCTGGTTTTGCTACATTGTAGGAAAACAGGGTTAGGAAACTTCTGCTTCCATTTTTGTATCCTTCCTGGAATCTGGTGAGCTGGTAGACCCTAGCACATGTTTATATGTAAAATAAAACAACAAAGCCATAGCACTCCGAACAAAGCAGCAGTTTCCTGGTACATCCCATGAAAAGAATGAGATCCCAAAAGGTGAGTTACCTTCAGGACACGTGCTTAAGACTGTCACAGTGACCTATTCCATGATGAGACGGCTCTGTAGCTGGCTACGGTTGTTCTTGCAGCAATTTTTAATTTTAGTTTTGTGCTTATTTTTACATTTTTGGTTTAAACCAGTTGTTCAGATAGAAAAAAATGCAGCCATATATTGTAAATTGTATCGACTTGGCACTTGGAAGTGTGAAAACGTTGTGATTGACTGGCAGTTGGTGAAGAAGAATTCATGCCAAAAACAGTAGAGAGTGCACATAATAGAGAAGCACAAAATCTTGTTTAACTTAGTTGCCTTGCTCTCCTGTAATTTTGTTTTCCTTGTCAGATAAAAGCTAGGGGTTTTTTAATATAAATATGTGGACCTGGAGTAAGCAAAATGACCTCAATATTCAACCATCTTTATTAACTGATCCATTATAAACAGGAAGACAAGGTCCATTTATATGTATGTGTTCTATGGTTTGTCACTGATGAATTCAAATTTGTCAGTTTTTCAGCTAGTGCCTTAAAGGCAAAGAACGGAGACATTGGGAGGACTGAAATTCCACATTGTTTGCAGATGCTACTAAACTAGCAAAGAAAGTGCAACACACCCTCCAACTTCAGCCACTCATTCTGGGAAACTACAGATCATTTAGTGTAAAAAACAAAAGCAGGACAGAACAGTCTTCGTAGAGATAAGCATCTTTGAACCAGTATCAAGGCTTGTGGAAAGCAGATGTTTTCACAGCTTCTGAGAGATGTTCTTCACAGTTTCTCCTCTGAATATCCGGTAGATAGTCCATTACAATTGAGATAGGACAAGAGTGTGAATTTGCATAGGATTGCTCGATGACTCGACAGCTCGACTTAGCTTTGAAGAATTTCGAAACGCAAACTTTCCTTGTTTCACTATAGCAGCATATAAGCTTTGCAACAGATAATTTTTAATTTTTTTTTTTATTTTTTTTTTTTTTAAGAACAAATATCTCAAGGCCACTTTCTCTGAAAAGGCAGTGTCATTAACCTCATGGAGCTACACTGGCACCTCATTTTATTTCAACTGAAGCTACAACTTAGACTTGTTTCGGACCTCACAGTAATTACATCATCAACAAAACAAATTCTGACTGTTTCTCAAACTGTTGCAAAGGGCTGGCTGCTACTCCAGACAGTTGGTATCCAAAATAAATTTATTTCTGGAGCAATTTGCTTCTAATTTGTCTGTTCCCTTCTATCCCCTCCATTTGTATTATTTGAAGGCTATGGGGCTCCCGAAGTTACGGTGCCTTGCTGAAGCTTTCGTAAGTCATGTGTGCTGTTCACATCTGTGCTTTGGATCCCCGCGCATAAATGAGTGAGTGCTGTCAGCCAAGTGCTGACAGCCAGTTTTATTCTTTTTATGCAGACATCAGTAAAGAATAATGGTGCAACTGAAACGTTTTGTAGTGACTGCCTGATATGAGGCCTGACAGTACGAGGGTCCTGTAAGTTTCCTCTGTTATTTCGCCCTGGTAGATGCTTTCCGTTGAACGACGGGAGTACGTGCGGATCCCCTGACTCCGAGCCTCTCGCACAGCTCGAAGCCCCTCCTGGCAAGGGCCCCGTCCTTCCGCCCGGTCCCGCCCCTTCCGCCGCCGCCCGCCGCCGCTGCCGCCGCCGCTTCCGGACGGGGAATGGGGGGTGGCGGTGGCCGCCGCCGCCGCCGAGGAGAGGCACGGGCAGAGGCAGAGCGCGGAGGAGCCGCTGCCGCAGCGCCCAGAGCCGGCGCGGCGGCACCGCCACTTGGCGGCAGGTGAGGCGGGGCGAGCTGCGGGGCCCTTGCCGGGAGGCCCTTCGCAGGGACCCGGCGGGCGCCCGTCTGCGGGGCGGCCCCGCGGGAAGGAAGGGTCCCTGTCGCTGCCCCCGCTGCGGTGTGAACCCCCAGTGGGCGGGCGGGCTGGCTTCGCGGGTCTCGGGGTAAAGGGCTGCCCCGCCGCAGGGGCTGCGCGGGAGGAGAACAGCTTCGCCTGCCGAGGGCAAGACGAGCCTCCTGTGCTGTGTGTCCGCGCTGAAATCCGCTCCGCCGTAATTACCGCGCCCGCCCGGCCCGGC